>OOFB01016796.1:0-11546 GCA_900323305.1 Trachyrincus murrayi | reverse complement strand
AAAACAGAGAGAGAGAGAGGGAGAGAGAGGAGAGAGACTGATCGAGAAAGAGGAGAGACATAGAGAGTAGAGAGAGAAAGATGAGAGAGAGGAGAGAGACAAGAGAGAGAGAGACTGAGAGAGAAGAGAGAGAGAGAGAGAAAGAGAGAGAGAGAGAGAGACAGAGAGACAGAGAGAGGGAGAGAGAGAGAGACAGAGAGAGGGAGAGAGAGAGAGGGAGAGAGAGAGAGAGAGAGAGAGAGAGAAAGAGAGGGAGGGAGAGAGGGAGAGCGAGGGAGAGAGAGAGAGAGAGAGAGAGAGAGAGAGAGAGAGAGAGAGAGAGAGAGAGAGAGAGAGAGAGAGAGAGAGAGAGAGAGAGAGAGAGAGAGAGAGAGAGAGAGAGGGAGGGAGAGAGAGAGAGGGAGAGAGAGAGAGTGATAGAGAGAGGGAGAGAGAGAGGGAGGGAGAGAGAGAGAGAGAGTAATAGAGAGAGGGAGAGAGAGAGAGAGAGAGGGAGGGAGAGAGAGAGAGAGAGAGAGACAGAGAGAGGGAGAGAGAGAGAGAGAGAGACGTATGTAACGTGTGTCTCCGTCCTCTTGTATTTCTGCTCGTGTGCCAGAGGACCTCGTCTCCCGTCACACTCCACCACCGCCCAATAACACAGGCCACTGGTGGTGGTGGTGGTGGTGGTGGTGAGTGGGTGGATGGGTGGGTGGGTGGTGATGGAGGTGGTGGTGGTGAGTGGGTGGATGGGTGGGTGGGTGGTGATGGAGGTGGGCAGTCAGAGAAGCGTGACTGTATCCCAGGGAAAAGCTGTGCTCCTTGTAAATGAGGATGAGAACTCTGTTCTGTCCGTTGTCTGTTGACTTGCGTGTGCCATAGTGCACATGTGTGTGTTAGCATCTGTGTGTGTGTGTTGTAGGCATGTGTGTATGTGTGTGTGGCTATGTGTGCGTGTGTGTGCTCTAGTGTCCACGGTGCAGACACCAAAGTGAATGAAAAAAGAAAACGCACAAGTGAGTTTTGTGAGCAACAGCTGTGAAACGTAGTGTTGGTCTCCAGCATGGTCCAAACACTGATCATCTTAGTTACACATTTCATCTTTCCGTTGTTATTATTATCGTGCTGGGGCTCTCAATGGAGGTTAAATATGGCGGTATGTTTTGCTCTGTGCTCAATCTGCCATCTCATTTTCAAACCTGTAACGAGTCTGTAATGCAAATGAAACAGCGAATGTTGAACATTTCTCCCAGCAAGACTCAAGACTCCCAGCACAGCACATCATAGCATCCCCTGCAGAAGACGCCTGAGTGCATCTGAGCCTGTAATGAGTTACATGTCTGATCTTGTCTTGGTTTTGCAAAAAAAAATGAAAAAGTTCCAAATAGGAAGTGTGATGTGCTGGTGAACTTGTCATTGCTTGTCTCATAGCAACAGCACAGCCATGGCGGGCGCTCTTTGTAAACATCTGCTAAGTGCTGCCATCCTAAAGTAGTGCCAGTTCTAATGAAACCGCTTGAGTCCCCAAATGTCTGCCTCGGCTAACACACACACACACACGCTCACTCACTCATGCACGCACACACACACTACACACACATGCACTCAAGCACACACACACACACGAGAGAGAGGTGTGGGCTATCAGATCTTTCTAATGGATCTTTCTCTGTTCCCTAGGCGATGTGTCTGTGCTGTGGGGAAGCATTTTCACCTTGTTGAGAGTTATAGTCTTGGGGGCTTTCTGCAAGGAGAGTGTTGCTTCCTCGGTTTCCTCCTTGTACTTCGGTTACCTGCAAAGTCCTGCAGCTTAGGCTAGTCGACAGTAGAAGCCCCTCTTCTTTTAGAATTTAGAATTTAGAATTTAGAATTTAGGATTTAGTATTTAGAATTTTGAAGTTTGAAGTTTGAAGTTTAAAATTTGGGATTTGGAATTTATAAAACATTTGAGCGATGTGTTTGAGAAAATAAAATATCAACACGCTTCAGAAGCCTCTGTTTGGAGAAAAGCAGCAACAATACTGAATTTAGATAGCGTTTTGTCTGCCAATCTTCAAACTAAAATGTCTTCTCCTGTGGGTTCAGGAAATGCTATTGCTTTCACAAAGTGATGGGTGTGAGGTAAGTTCTCCTGAACAATGCAGGAGAAGGCTGTCGTTAAGGTTGGGGAATCTGGCATGATTACCTCGCTCGCTGTCACAGTTACTTCCTGTGTGAAATGTGTCAACAGGTAAAGAAAGAAACGAAAGAAAAACCATTGATCCTTTGTTTGTATTTTTTATGTTTTTGCTTGGACAATTAAGTGATATTTTGATGTGCATGAGGTTAAAGAAATCATGGCTGTGTGTGTGTGTGTGTGTGTGTGTGTGTGAGACTGGGGGTTATCTCAAAGTTCACGAAGAAGGAAGTCTTCCTGAAGACAGAACGAGAGAAAGATCTATCTTACATGTCATCATTTCCTCCTGGAATGTCCTGAACTGCACAAGTACAGCGTGGGACGACAAACTGCTGCAACCTAATTAACAAACTACCTATTCTCTCGCTTCCGCTGTGGGCGGGGCTTGTGAGGAAGGAGGAACGCCTATATATAGGAAGGGTAGAGGAAGGGTAGCATTTTGATAGGCAAATGTTAGCCCCGCCCACCCATCTCTCTCTCTCTCTCTCTCTCTCTCTCTCTCTCTCTCTCTCTCTCTCCCTCTTGGTTTTTCCATGTTTATTTGTATGGTTCTGGAGGGAGGCAGGGTGGACCGAGGACGGGACAGGTTTACATCACGTTAAGTGAACATGGCAGCATGCGGCAGTGTTGCTTTCCTTTCTTTCTTTCTTTCTCTCTCTCTCTCTCTCTCTTCCCCTGCCTCTCTCGATCATTCCCTTCCCTCCTTCATTCCTCCTCTCAGCCTGTGTCTCTTCTCGTTCTGCCTTGGCCCTGGGGATGGATGATGTGAGCGCTCCCAGACTCGGCCCAGTTATCCCAGCATAAAGCAGCTTTAAGAGGACCCCACGTCCAGGGTTCCTGAAGTGGCCCCAGAGGACCTGCTGGAGATGCATGATCGTACTGTGGGAGACGCAGGCCCCGGGCCCCTATACTGGCTGATCATCGTGTGCATTATTACTAGGTCTGCCACGTGCACATCGGCTCTTTATTCTCTCTCTCCTGTTCACAGGGATGTGTAAAGAGATACTCATTATATGTAGCAGAAGACCACACTCCCCTTCTATTTCTCATCCATGTCTGGGCTCTTGATTCCCATGCTGTCATTGCAGGCCCCTCCCCTTCATTTGTGAACCAATCGGGACCCTCCATGCATTAAAAAAGGAGTACAATTGCACGCCAACTTGCAGTATACAATTGCCAAATGTACTATTTCAGTAAAGGATATTGTTCATTTTTATACTTGTCTGTGATGATTGATGATATATAGTTTATGTTCTTCTATTGTTATCAAATCGATCTGCAATGAATCTTAGCCATCCATTCATAATGAGCAGAGAGGGATTAGGTGTTTTGCTCAAGGAGGCTTATAGATAGAATGTGGGCGATGGGCATTGAACCCAGAACCTTCCGGCTGGGATACCAACCATGAGAGTATCTTTCCTACAAGTGGATCCCTGGTGGGTTGCATTCTGACTCATCTGTCGTTTGTTCTGCGTCAAGGTTTCTGTTACTCAGATCTGCAGTGCATTCATTCTGTTTAATAATATCCATAGCGCCTTACCTCTCTCTCCAGTGGCCATCATCACTCTATCTCACTCCACCTCTCTCTCTCTCTCTCACTCACTCCACCCGTCCCCTTCTCTCATCTTCTCTACCTCTGTCTACCCGTATTTCTCTACCTCCTTCTTTCCACCTCTCTCTCTCAGTCCACCTCCACCTCTCCACCTCTCTCTCTCTCTCTCTCTCAGGCCACCTCCACCTCTCTCTCTCTCTCTCTCTCTCTCAGTCCACCTCCACCTCTCTCTCTCTCTCTCAGGCCACCTCCACCTCTCTCTCCCTCCTAAGAGCAGAGAGTCAGGAGCTCCACCCATCCAGTGGCCCCCCAGCGGCGTCCACCCCGTCCCTGTGGGCCTGGCAGGGATGCAGTCACCTGGTCCTCAAACCATGTCCACTCTTTGTCTAACCTTGTTTTAGTGTTCGTTACCCTCCTCTGTGCTCTGTTCCTCCGCTGTCCTCTCCTGCTCTGCTCTACGCCTTCTCCTTTCTTGTCCTACAGCTCTGTCTGTTTGTTTGTTTGTTTGTTTGTTTTTTTTCTCCATCATTTGACTCCGTTTATAGTTCTTCCGCCCTTGGCTGCTTTCTCAACTCTTTGCTCTGCTCTGAGTCATAGTCACGTGAGTCACCCTGAGTATAAATGTCAACAATAGACAATTATTCTTCTAAAATATCTAGAAACATCCAGAAATATCTAGAAACTTAAATGTGACATCATACAATGTACTATGTGAAGATGTCCAACGTTGCAAATATAGAGAACAGCCAGAAAACATACCGTACATTCTCAGCACGCTGTGGATATAGCTTATCCACCGTAGTATTTGGCTGATGCCAATGCTAATGGTAACCATGGTCGCTCCTCCATCACGTTCCCCCTCTCAATATCCTCCATTTTGGGCCAGCTGGGGCCCTAACAGGTTTAATAGAGGATGCAGATTCGGAGCAGCCGACTGTTGAATGTTTCCTATTAGGCGCTCATCACCGGCTAATAACGCACCAGCGGTACTCAGTGCCCTCTTTTGTATGACTCAGCCACCCTTCCTCTTCCCTAGCGATGCCAGGCGATACAGAGGTGGAGAGCTAGCGTAGCATAAGAAAGAGCTGGCCAAACAATAAAATGTAATGAAGAGAATGGAATCTTCCCCGGGGGTCGTGTCTATTAAGGCTGCTTATTATGGTAATAAGAGGTGACTTCTTATTGTGGTGATGTAGGGCTTCGCTCATTATGGGCCCATAGTTGTATGAGTATTTAGTAGAAAACCGCCCCACGTTCACAAATCACACTTTCCGATAACTTTAGGATGACTGGGGCCTATTAGAGAGAGGAGATTAACAGGCTGAGATGCATGCAGTTTACCCTGAAAGGCATCATTGAATGCAGTTCAATGCAACGCTTGATTAACGAGAGATTCAGAAGACGAGACCTTCTATATGGCATCATCATGCATTTCAGATATACGTTAAAGGTGTCAAATGTAATATGTTTTTCTTTCTCTCATTTGTCTTTCTTTTAATGTTCTTAATTTTGAAGTTTGACATTCTCAGCACAGGACTGGTCAACTTGGTCAGAATGCAAACCGACTACAGGGTCAATACCCAGACACACAAATCACATGATATGTTTAACTTTTGTTTACATTTGACTCAGTTTTGTTACTCTGACACAAATGTCTTGAGGGCGTGCATAACATTTCGGACCACATGCATAACATTTCAATGATAGTGTTGATTGCACCGCTGGGGTGTCCTCTCAAAAAAACCAATCCTGAAAAATCAATACAAATACTTTGAATCACATCCTAACATCCTGTTTTCACTTGGAAATGCCTTGCATCTTGGGAGTAGGAAAGTTGCCTCACTTTCACTTTAAAGTGCACTCTTTCATGTGCACCCAAGCTGGAGCCCAAACAAGCAGAGAAAACACATGAATACTGGAGGGGAATCTCTGGAAAATACTAACACACGTGGCCTTTTACGTGTGTTAGTATTTTCCAGACATTTCCCTCTCCTCTACACAAATAAGAAAGGGGATTTTATTAAAACTACACAATGTAATGTTAGCAAAGAGCAACTGTGGCTCCGGGACACGGTGATTTCCCCTATGATGCTCTGAAAAGGTGGCAACCCGACTAAGGAAGTCACACAGACGGACGTTTGGCGGAACAACAGTGGATGTTTGAGCATGCCTCTTCCAATGGCCGGGGTTACTGGTTCAACCCCCCGCAGGGTTACTGGTTCAGCGCCCCGCTGTGTAACGGTGTGCTATCTGAGAATCAGGTGTTGTGACCCAGATTGGGAGTACGGTTCAGGCAGGTGATGCCAGGTGTCCTCCATGGTAAGACCTCACATGCCTGGAGGACACGACCTGAATGGCTGCAGTCATGTGACTTAGCGGTTAGAGCGTTTCATTTCATCGTATCGTATCTTTAACATATCATATCTTAGCTTAATAAGGTATATACTTAAGGCATATATTTGACTAATTTCACTATTATTGTCCATATAAATCAACATCATTTCCATCATCTTTACTTGATTTTGCAATCTGACCCATGCTGAGTCCATTGATTATTGTTTTGTTGTCGTTTTATTTTTTCAGTTCAATTGATTTATTTTAAAATCAGATATATCAGATACAGCGTATTATATAATCAATATTTAACACACATTACAGAAAGCGCTTATTTCAGTAATCCCTGAAGAGGCCTTGCATGACGCTGGCCCAAACCCACAACATGATCTTTATTGTTAATAAATATAATGTTAATGTTAATAAATATAAACATATGTCATTTGGTGGACTGTAAGTGTCTTACAATACCATAGGCGCATACATTCTTAGCAAAGCTGGCTCTAGTGGGACTCGAACCACCTAACCCTGGCAGTGTTAATGCCTTGCTGTTTGGTGAACTCTTTTCTGGATGCTGTTGAAATAGGGATGAGCATCCAGAGAAGAGGGCGCCTGTAGGAGGAGAGGGGAACAGACAGAAAGGTGAAAACCAAAGACGAGAGAACCAAACAAACAAGGACAAACAAATGACGGAGAACAGGAGCGATGGAGGAATGAAAGAAGACAGAAGGAGCAGTGAGAGGAGCGGGTGGCAGAAGGAGCAGTGAGAGGAGCGGGTGGCAGAAGGAGCAGTGAGAGGAGTGGGTGGGACGTGGGTTTTTTTTGGGGGGGGTTTTTTGGGTGACGATGAAAAATTCATGGCATGAAAATTCTGCATTCCAGGGCGAATCAAAGAGACTTGAGGCTGCCAGTGTGGGCCATTGGCAGGAGGAAACCTCGAAAGGTGTTTATCTACCATTTCACGTGGCGCTGCATGGGGGAGGGGAAGCATAGGGGAGGGGTGGGATTTATTTTTAAAATATCTTCATCACTTATTTATCTCATTGTCTCTTCTCAACACCTCGGTGGGTGGGAGGGTGGGAGGGTGGGGGGGGGTGACGAAGAGCATGTGGAGAGGCAGGCTGTTCCATGGCCCCTTCAGGGACACTAGCTCACGCTAACTCAGAGAGGGATGACACACCCCATGCTAACATGCTAACAGATAACGGGCGGAAAAAAAACAAAGAGATGTTTGAATGCTATTAATGTCTTCATGCTGCTTTTGCTTCCAATTCAACCTGACGTGCAGCGCTCAGCGTGTGTGTGTGTGTGTGTGTGTGCATGTGCTTGCGTGCAGGTTCTTGGTGGGTAGGCTGACTGATAAACACACTCTCTGGGGGGAAGGCACATGGAAGTGGCATGTATAAAAGAGGTGTGTGTGTGTGTGTGTGTGTGTGAGGAGAGTTGTACCGTGTGGTGCAAGTGACAAAGTTAACACACGTTACACGCGCAGAAGATAAGCAAGTACTATCGCTCATGCAGGAACATTATGTCTCTCTCTTTCTTGCACACACACACACACACACGCACAGAGTCACAAGATGGCATGCGACCACCTCCTGCTCGGTGCATAATAACCGTTGAAAAGGAAAGCGTGTGTTCCATGACATACAGCACATGTTAAGCGATGAGAGAAGATGGGGCAGCCCGTAACCCAGGCGATGCATTACCAGTCTGAAGGGGGCCCGCGGGAACCCGGAGAGAAGGGTTTAATACAGACGCACGGGGACCCACTGCTATAGAGAGTCACGCACACACACAAATGCACACATGCACACGCACATGCACGTACACATGCACACACGCACCTATACACACGCACACTCATATACACACACACATGTAACCATGCACACATTTACACATCCATGCATGCACGCCAACATGCACAAATGCATGCATGTACACACACAAACAAACACACACATATATACCTGTACCCACGCACACACACACACATGCACACGCGCGTGCATACATAGACACACACACACACACACCCCGACCCACGCTCACACATATGCACACACATGCATACACATACGCATGCATACAAGTACACACATGCATTATTACATACATTACGTCACCTGGAGCCGCTGTACTGCATCGACATGACATACACACATATTTGTTTTACTTCCCATGTAAAGGAAGACTGGATGATCTTTTTTTCTCCATGTGCCATCCTTGAGTCTGAGGGCCCCAGAGGAGGATGACCTACCTGAGAGGATGTACCCGCTGGAGTGTTTACTCCACCAGACCACCCGGTGTATTCCTGAAGAAAGAAGGAAATAACAACACAGCCTGCAGACGCTCCTCAGGGCCCAGGCTTTTTGTATCCTCTCTGCTTCCTGTTGCCATTGGAAACAACCTTCTTAGTGCTCAAGGACCTTTGTACGTAGTTAGCGATTCCGTCTCGAATGAAAAGAAAACTCTGAAGTAGCCGTGCATGTCTCTGTATGTTTCTTCACACACACACACTCACATACACACGCACACGCACACACACACGCACAGACACACACACACACACACACACAGACAGACATTCATACTGCAACAGCAATTTGTGTGTTGGAAAACTTATATAGATTGCAAAAGCCTGGAAATGACTTTTCATAACCAATACTGTTGACGTTTCTCTGTGGAACAAGATTAACACTTGATGAGAGCAAAAGGTAGGTTAATGAGAAATGGAGCCTGTGATCTATAAAATAACTCACCACAGAAAATGTAAATGTAATCTCATAGATGTAACAACTTTCTGTCAGAGGTAACAAATACACACCTTAGCACCAGAAATCTAGCAGGCAAATACTAAATACCATGCAGCAAAGATAATGAGCTGGCACTGAAAAGGAGACGCGTGTCTGTTGGTGTGTTAATGTGTGTGCATCTTTTGGTTTGGGTGGTTGGACAATGGGTAAATAGCACTAAGATATTCTACCTATTTTCTTCTCTTTTGCCATAAGTACCTTTTCAGAAATGAGAAAAGTGTACTTTTTGAAAATAAAGTAATGAAACACCTCTCTTGTTGGAAATATGTGTATCCGTACTTTATGAACCCATGCCTCCAGCCCAGTCTGGCATCTCACTCAAACCAAGGATCTGCATTATCTGAAAAGCCCGCAGGGAATACAAGCAATTGGAACAAAGGAAGAAAAGTGTAGACACTATCAAGGTGTACGAGAAAGGTGTCTAAGGCAGAAGGAGATTTTAGATTGCTACGTTATTATCGGCGTCTTATTTTGCCTTGCTCTGATATGCTTATTCCCTTTCAGCTCAACAACTCTGAAAATATGTGTGGGTTTTTTTTCACACCATTTTCGGTCCAGCCGAGTCCGGTCCGGCCCAGAGGGCTCTTACCTTTCCGTTGGTGTTGCTTCACATGCATATTCATAGCGTCCATTGGCATCGGATGAGGTTATCTTTTCACACTTTATTCTCGCTTTCCACAATGCTCATGCAAATACTTCAAGGCAAAAGTGTGGGTTATGGTAGAGCAAAGCCACACGTTTGGATTCAACGTCAACATTTTACTTGTGAGTGGCCAAGTGCGATCTTGAGGCACCGTGCCTAGACTGCCACATGACTCTTTCATGAAGGCTTGGTGAACGCTTTTGGCAGGGTGACACTCACACAAGACGCTCTGGGTGTCATGAAAAGGATCTTCACACTCCCCACTCGGCATTATTATTCATTGAGAAGAAAAGGATTATTATTTTAGCGGTTTCAATCATTTATACATCTTCTAATCTTGGAATCATACAGACCGGTTTTACAAGTTTGGTTTGATGCACGTCTTAGTGTAACGATAGCCCTGTGAACTACTTCTTAAGATGCACCCAACAAAAAAAAGAAAAAACCCTAATTAAATCAGTGTGTTCCCTGTCTGTAGCCTTCAAAGTTGACAACATTTCAAAAAGGCTATCAATGAAAGACTCTTAAAGTGATTGATGATTAAGTGAGTATTCGGGATCCTTGTTCCTCAGAATAGAAGAAAGGAGTGTTCCTTTTTCGTTATGAAGCCGTGTGTGTTAACCCTAGGAGCCATGCTTGATTAGTTTGGGTCAGAGCAAAACTCAATGAAATGAGCACACAAAGAAACAGCCGCAGCACTTTCTTCTTCTTTTTTATCTTCGGGTTTCAAAGGCTTTTGCTTTGAAAGATGAACCTGTTGTGCTGGGATTTTTGGCAGCCATGACAATTATTAAATTGAACTAATCTATTAAAGCTGCTCTGCAATACCTAAATGAATTGTGTGTTTTTTAATGGGGAGCAGACGGAAGGGGTAACTGCATGCCCAAAATAACACATGTGAAGCCGAACCAGGATCAGCCTGGCAGCTAAACACACACACACACACACACACACGCACACAGACAATGAGTGTACGCACACACACCCACAATGCATACACACACACACACACACACACACGCACACAGACAGATACATACATGCACACACACACACCCACACACATACTCATACAGACAGACACACTATGCATACACAGCCACACACACCATGCATGCACGTACACACACACACACACACACACACAAATGCAAACAATACACACACTCACACACACACACACACACACACACACATCTATCTGTCCATCTATCTGTCCATCTGATATAAAGTGAAGAAAGACTCAGAGAGGCCACATCTCAGACGGTTCTCCTCTTCCTGGCGACGTAACCCGCCCGCCTCACTCACATCATTTATAGAAACACACGCACTGGAGGCATCTGCGTGCATCCATGTGTGCACTCTTGTACATATACCTAGCCACGTTCCATACAAGTGAGCCTACTGTGTGTGTGTGTGTGTGTGTGTGTGCGTGCATGCGTGTGCCAGTTGCGTTCGCAGCACGCTGACTTGGAAGCCTGGTCTTATTCCAGCGTAGCAGAAGTGACAGTCTGGTGTGTGCTACCACATGAAGCAGACATCTGAAGCCAGTCCTGATGCTGAGGGATGACGTCTCGTAGCCTCTGGTCTCAGCGTTACAGAGGGAGGCTCCGGTCTTGTCGAGTTTCACACACGTACAGAAAGAGGAAAGTAATTGCATGTGATGACCTACTTCTTTATGTGCACATGCAGTTCTGTTTGCATCTGTGTGTCTCCCTTGTGTTTGCATGTGCATGTGTGTGCGTGTGCATGTGTGTGTGTGTGTGTGTGCATGGTCGGTATACGTGCACATATTCATGCTTGCGTGTGTTGTTGTGCATGGGTCTATTAGTGTGTGTGCATGTGCGTATTAGTGTGTGTATATTGTCATGTGTGCATGTAAATGCTTACAGGTGTGTGAGTGTGTTTGTGGGTGTGTGTGTGTGTGTGTGTGTGTGTGTGTGTGTGTGTGTGTGTGTGTGTGTGTGTGTGTGTGTGTGTGTGTGTGTGTGTGTGTGTGTGTGTGTGTGTGTGTGTGTGTGTGTGTGTGTGTGTGTGTGTGTG
>OOFB01016789.1:15000-28807 GCA_900323305.1 Trachyrincus murrayi | reverse complement strand
ACTAACTGTACATTACTAAGTACTTTATGAGGTACATAAATAGTGGTTGTGTGTTCTGTGTATTATTATTGTTGTGATTTTGACTGTAGTATGTGTGTGTGTGTGTGTGTGTGTGTGTGTGTGTGTGTGTGTGTGTGTGTGTGTGTGTGTGTTTGCTCTCCCCTTTAGGGCGTTCAAACGAACAGGGGAGCAAAGATCACGAGCATCGATCCAGAGAGAGAGAGAGAGAGCGAAAGAGAGAGAGAGCGAGAGAGAGAGAGAGAGAGAGAGAGAGAGAGAGACCTACAACTTCTCCTCACTATGAGCTGGAACTAAAGGACAGAGCTTCAGTTTGAGGTGAGTTCCTCTGAGCTTTACTGCTTCATCTGCTCAGACCTTCCACAGGAAGACCAGAGAGGCATTTACAACACCACACGCTACATGTGGTCTCCATGTGTTTGGTCTCCATATCAACACATAAACAGGATGAATGCAGCATTCATCATTCAACGTCAGCATTAAACATCAGCCAGGTTATGAGTGGCCGCCATTTTGCTCTAAACGAAAACACACAGTGCGCAGGGTTAGGGTTTGGGTAATTTCAAGGGATCCATGTGATCTGTGTGAAGAAGTACATGTGGTTTGATTCAGGGTTTGATTCAGTAGGGTTAATGGTAGAGTTAGGGAAGGGTAAAGGGTTAGATGGTAGGGTTAAGGGGTAGGGTAAGTTCGGTTGGGGTAAACGTAACGATGTTAGGGTTAGAGGCAGGGTTGATGGTAGGATTGTAAGGTTAGGTTAGGGTTAGAGTAGACTAGAGAGTTGGGGATAAGTTTGTTTGGGGTTAGAGCTAGGCTTAGGGTAGGTTGGGGTTAAGGTTAGTTTAAGGGTATACCCACTCGTTGTGTTTTCCTCGCTCTCTGAAACAGCTGCATCCTCGTACACGAGTCCAGCGCCGTGATGTCATCAGGCCTGCAGGAAGGGAGGGGAGGGGTCAGGGGAACAATCGCCACCAAGAGGAGTAAACCCAAAGTCAGCAGAAAACGCTGGAGACTGCAGGGGTGGGGTTTACAATGCCCTGTGAAACGCTGGGACTCTGAGTGGAAACAGCTTGCATCCCTCAGGAAGGAAATCAGCCTGACCTCATAGATACACAACAGAAAGTAAACAATCAACAACAACATTACCAGTTGTAGAGGAATAGAACTAGGATCTGTTGGATTACACAATGTGGAAAATCGGACAATCTTGGGCGGGGGCGTTTCTTGGGAGGGAAGCGTGAAATTTCCTCAGAATCCTCGAGGAGTCACAACCGGGGGAACATGACTCGTCTGGGAAGACCAACAATAGCTTCTTTCAGAGTCAGGAAACTAGCAGGACGTAACGTTAGCATCGCTCCAGATGAGCTGACATAGACCCACACCCACGTAGAACCACAGAGGACCAGACCAGAGGGGAGCCCAGACCAGAGGAGGCAGGCTGGACTTGGACCTGGTTTTGGGGGGGGGGGGATCTGGTCATAGGGGAGGTCCTTTTGGTCTACACCAGGTTCCGGTCCAGAGAGGACCAGGTCGGGAAGCGTGTGTCGGATGATCCCAGTGGAGGCGGGAAAATGTAGAGGACATAGAGGAGCGTTTGTTGGCTGGTGGTCTCGCTTCAAAGTTTCCACGCACCACCTCCTCCTTCTCCACCACCACACGAAGGAGGAGGAGGGGGTCTAGTTGGTCTGGAAGCAGGAGGTTGTCACTCAGAGGGAACTTGGTTGTTTTTTTCGCTCTCTAGGTACTGTGGTTTCCTCCTACCTCCAATATTAGGGTACTTGGCATGTTAGGGTAGTTAGCATGTTGGCTTTGTCTGACCAAAACTAATGTTGATGTATGTCAGTCTCCAGGTGGGAAGACCAACCATGGACGTGAAGAGGAAGGAGATGGACCTGCTGAGCAACAGCATCGCCGCTTTCGCTCACATTAAAGGTCAGTCGGTGTTCCTCAGATACAAGATGTTTCATACCAGATCATGTACAGCATTTCATTCCAGTCAAAAGGGGCTGGGTTCGATCCCCAATGTCCTCAGCTTACCTGTAAGCATCCTTGAGCAAGATCCTTGAGCAAGCCTAATTACTTGTCTCACCGTCTAACCCCAGATGACGTTTGGTGTGTCTCCTCTCGTAGCGAACCCAGAGAGTTTCGGTCTGTACTTTGTGATCGGGGTGTGCTTCGGTCTGGTGCTGACGCTCTGTCTCCTGGTGATCCGGATCTCCTGTAAGCCTCGCACCGCCGCCCCCCCCGCCACGGCCGCCACGCCCGAGAACAAACGGCTGAAGGACGCCAGCCGCGAGGACGAGGAGGACGACAGCGACGATGACGACGATGAAGACGATGAAGTCGTCGTGGCCATTACCCCGCCCCCCACCACCACCACCACGGAGGTTCCCGTCGGCAACCACCACCAATTAGACGGTGCACTGAACGTTTTCACGTCAGCCGAGGAGCTGGAGCGAGCCCAGCGTTTGGAGGAGAGGGAGCGAATCATCCGGGAGATCTGGAGGAACGGCCAACCGGACATTCTGGGGACAGGAACAGGAACTATCGGACGCGTGCACTACTACTAAAGACACTCCAATGGGTGCTACGGGTCTGACAGAGGGTCATAAAGACTAGAGAGACCCCTGGCCCACAAGACACACTCAAACTGTGTGCGTGTGTGTCGCGGAATGCACAACGTACACCAACGAGCGTGCCTGTCAGAAAATGCACATGGGCCCCAGCGTCCATGTTGGGCTCTCTCTTAGTTCTGATCTGCAGACATTTTGAACCCATTGTAAGGAAGTGAAGTGGGCGGAGTCGACATAGACTCTCCTTTCTAGTTACTCTATGGGTTCCACTTGATACAGCAGTGGTCTTTTACTGACACGTGTCAAACGGTATAATGTTGCCCATCACGCGTACGGCGGCCATCTTCCTTCTTCCTCAGACACATTCCCGCCATACCGGGCTTTAAACACTAATCCTGTCCCTGCGATGCAATATGAACCAGTTGTTTTAATAATCAACTGATGCCTTGATGTCAGATGTCTGGAGCTCAATAAGACAAAGCACAAAGTTATTAAAGTTTATGTATTAAGAAATTAGAACTCATAATGACACACAGCAAACGATGAAGTATTTTACAACACAAATATATTTTGATATTATCGTTTAAATATTTAAAATGATTAATTTCAAAGTGTTAATGGGGCTGATACATGCAATATCAAGAAATGTGGATTTGGACTGAAAATAAACTCAAGAGAGCAAATTAGAGAATTAAAGTGTTAAACAGAGAATAGTATTCTTTAGGCCGAGCCACAGGCTATTGGGACAGTATTTCAGAAGACATCCGAGAGTCCTCTTTTTTTCCCTCATCCCAAGAGTGCTTTAAAGCATTAAGCAGATACAGGTTTCTAGAAACAACCATTAACAAATGAAAACTTTAATATGTTGCCATTGTAACAGTAACTGTGTGTACGCCTTAAGGATCCCTAAAGAGAGGTTATAAATCGTGATGTCTGATGATCGGTATGAACCTCATATCCTGTCCCGGCCTGAGGAAAGGTATCAGTTACAGTTACTTTGTACACAGAGATATACTTTGTTGATGAAATACGCATTTGCATTCCATTTGATTCCATGTTGCTTGGTGCTTTTGGCCACTGTCCCTACAAGAAGGAGGGAAAAGAATAAATGTATGACTTGTGTCCACATGTTTAGTTTTTTTCATGAAAATTTTACCAACGCGTGCCACAATCTGTCCCACGTTGAGGGGAACCTTTGTTAAGATGTTGGAACGTTCTAGAAGATGTGCTGATTAAACAGATCGGCTTTGGGCTGCCCTCACCATGTGGTGGTCTCTGTGGGTCTAGGAGTTCCTCCTCCTCCTCGTCTACTTAGCCAGCGTACAGAAAACCAAGAGTGTTGATGGTTTGGTTTGCAGGTGGTCTGCTGACTAGGAGGGAACTACACGTGGCCATTTTAACGATTTAGCATTCATAAAAAGCACACTCAATTTCACAAATATATCCAAAAGGAGGCAAGAGCGCTAACTCCTATGCCTTCTGGAAACAGGACTTCAGTGTCTCAGAGCAGAATGTGGGAAAGGTATCCTCAAACAAACATCCCAGATGAGGGTAAACTATAATTTATAGTTCCCTGGCTGATCCCGGAAAACCTTGCATCATAAATAAGTACAGAGGCGTTCACCCAGTTTCACTGTAATCTCTTGTGTTTGCTAAACAAAACACTCCTACAGCAAAGAGCCCTGAGAACCAGCTCAACAGCTTAAAAGATCGACAATATCCCTACCATCAACAATGTGCTATTTTATACTAGCTAACAATAATATGAACAATCCCTGCTGTGTGAGAAATAAATACTATTAATAGTCAGGCATGTACAATTTAGTCATATGAATGTTGTTCTTTGTGATTTATAGTCTGATCAACTAACATAAAAAACACTTGGTTGAGGCCACATTTTAAACTTTGTGTTTGAGAAATGCTGACATGGCAACTATGATATCAGCTATATTTATTGCATTCTACTCCTCTGGGAATATCTCAGCATGTTCCCCTGGCTATTTTAAAAATAGTATAAGTTCCCATGGTCATTTCAGAAGCCTCCTCTCTCCAAGTCCAGATGTCCCCCAGATGTTCCCAAGCATATAGGCTAGTCCTGTTTCTGACTTCACGACATATCCACCGATCTGAAGCCAGATCTACCATAGACCAGGAATACGGTCCCAAGAAAAGACCAAAAAGGTCGGAATACTTTCCCCCATATGTCTAGGCCTATTTACACGACGACGAACCACTGTTTCCACAATCAACTTTTCTCTCAGATGCAACACAGTCCTGTTTCAAGTTGTAATTCAAGACAATAGTTATAAATAAAGACAATGGGGTTTTTTTTATCCTGTAATCCCGACATTTAACATGGCTGATGTAAAGGAATGCAAACTATGATATACTTCAAGATCAGCTTGTCAACTTGTAGCGCTAGCTACAAGTAGGCTCGCATTCATGCAAATAGCAATTGAGAAAACTCATGACAATCCTATTCATTCTACAGTAGATGGAACACATTCTGTACAGGCTGCAAGCCTGATCCTCATATATCTTTTTTTAAAATTGTATATCATATACTGTATATTTTTTAGTTGTTTACTAGTCGTGTTTATTAGATTTTTTTATCCTTAAATTGATTAACTATAACATCCCTGCGTCGGTCCTGTGATGAATGAAATATAGAAACATGTTACTGACAGTTAAAAACAGACACAGACCGGCACTGCCCTCTACAGGTTTATTGTGCTACTGCAGTTGAAAAACAAATAGGTTGTAGACATACATTTATATATCAATTCCAATAATATATATTGGAATGCATATAATCTTATCAATCTTAACAGTAAAAACCAGCAACCTCTGTTAATTGTCCAAAACAAAAAAAAGATTTGTTGTAATATACAGAACAATGTTTCCTTCTTTTGTACACCTAGATATTGATTTGGAAAACTTTAAAACATCAATCCCAAAGTTACCAAACGGTAGAGAATTACAAAAAATTTAACGAGGCAAGCCAAATTTGCTTAAAAAAATACATCAAAAAATGTACACATTAAGCTTCCAGAATTCAGATATACAACTCTATAAGTACAATGATATGTTGTATTTGACCTTTTAATACAAGGCTGGTCTTGAGAGAAGCTAGCTTGTTGATCTTTATAGCACTCTTGTCACAGCAGCTAAGTCTCTTGTCTTTCTGTCTGTCCTGTTTGTTCTTCCCGACCGAAGATCTTGTGTCTGTTTGTATTTCAGGGTGTTCGGCTTCCCCACAGCGAGTCTGAGAATAACTCAGAGGCTCTCAATGTTTCAGCCGCAGACTATGTACTTCCTCCTGGGACAGAAGAGACAGATAGTTAGGCCTAAACCTCTGCTAAATCTCTGTAACGTTGTGCTTCCGAGGGTGTAGGGTTAGTGGGAACATCTATTCATTCCATTCAACTTCATTGTCATATGTACATTAAAAGAACAACAGCAGTCATTCATGCAAATGAGATGCTTGACTTTCAGGCTTTCCTCAACAGTGCAGAACAAGTAACAAACTAAAGTGTTCCTGTGAAGCCCTGTGAGACTGTAACTGTTGTGAGAGGAATAACCAGTGGTGGAAGAAGTACTAAGATCTTTTACTTAAGTAAAAGTAGTAATACCTCACTGTAGAAATACTGTAGAAGTCCTGCAAAATGTTATTTAAGTAAAAGTACAAAGTATTAGCATCGAAATATACTTAAAGTATCAAAAGTAAAAGTACTCATTATGCAGAATGGCCCATTTCAGAATAATATGTATTATATTATTGGATTATATTTATTGTATTATTATATTATTACAATATTTAATACACTATTATATTATTGTATTAAAAACCCCTCCAACACAGTCACATGACCAGCCCAAGCCACACACCCTACACCCTGCTGCAATATGGGACTTCCTGTGAGGTAGGTGAAGAGTGTGAGCACCCCAGAGAACATATTCATGTGTTCATAGCTTTAATCTTGCAGCTGGTAAGGGTGGAGCTTAATGTATTTATACATATTTTATATATTACTTTACATACTGCTGGGTAGCTTGTGAACTTCCTCCTAGGGACCAATAAAGCTTATTGATATTATATTGTTAATCTGAATGTGCAAAGTAACTAGTAACTAAAGCTGTCAGATAGATGCAGTGGCGTGAAAAGCACAATATTTGCCTCTGAGATGTAGTGGAGTAGAAGTATGAGGTAGCAGAAAATAGATAGTCAAGTGAAGTACAAGTACCTAAAATTTTACTCAGTACTTGAGTAAATGTACTTAGTTACTTTCCACCAATGGGAATAACATTACATATTTGTACACATTTAAGGGCCTTGTAGTAGATGTTGGACAGGAGACATGACTGACCTGAAGCATCATCCGTTTGTGTCTCTCCTGAATCAGTTCTTCTTTCACTTCCTTCATATCTTGTCTGGGCAGGCCACAACAAATACACATCAGTAAGCTTCCGATGGTTACATAACCATGCCACAACATGACAGCATGACATGATGTAACATAATACACACCACAACATAACTGTACACAACACCATGCCACAACACACATACAAAGCACTGACTTGCTTCAAGTATCATTCCACATTTAAAATATCTAGACATATTATTAAATATTAAAATGTAATTTTTTGTATTTATCAGAAGCATTTTGATGGTTAAAACACTCGCATTACACTACATTATTTTATATTATATTCCAGAGGCCTATCACTCACTCTTGTCGCGTCTTGAGGAGCTCCAGGGCCATCCTAAGCTCCATGACGTCCGCCTGCAGACCCTCCAGAGAGGGATCTCTGGGCGGGCTCTTCGCCATGGGATCAGGCTTGGGTGGTGGTGCTACAGTTTCTGACACCTGTAATATTTAAAATGTAGTGTTTTCTTCATTTTGTAGGGATCTTCCCCACAGAAGCTAAATCCTGTTTACAGGTGATGCTGGAAGCAGTAAAGCTTTGGTTTCTGCTTGACCCTCAATTTGCGTCATAATCAACCACGAGATTGTGATCTATAAAAATGGTTTGGCAACACAGACTTTACTCTGTACCACTTTCACTCAAACCTCTCAGGTAAGGGTCAATCCTAGGGCCCTTTTAATTCTCAATTTAAATACACTGACTCAAATCAAAACACATCAAACCTTCGACGTCGGTGACTTTCTGGTGGGTGACATTGGCTCAGGTTCTTCAGTAGGAACCTGTGAACCAGAATCAGACGAACTGAAAACATTGTTTAAACAAAGAACCTTATCCAAGTTCAGTCCTAATCAAACTGTTTTCTGAAGGAGTCAAACTAAACACACAGGCCACCAGTCTCCTCTCTGATGCCCTTCTAAGGAGGTAAATGTGACCGGAAGAGACCCGGAACCTAGCAACCAGTCTTGAACATACACAACCTTACCTTATTGATCTAATCTCAGCCTCATAAAGGTCCTCGAGAGTTTATCAGCAGTGCCGTTGGAACAGCCTCTGACACATTTAGCACATTGTTGCCCATTGTCTTTCTACAGTTAGTTACACAACAATAATCTCACTGTTCTTGTTCTTATAGAGCTAATGCTCCGAGTCTAAAATAGTCAGTATGTGTACGCCCATGCAGAACCGTTGACAAGTAAAGCAGCATAGTATATATCTAGTACATTGTATGAAGTAACTAATAACTATGTAGTGCATGTATGCATTAGGTACAGTTGTACAATAGCTAGTAGTATGTATCTATACCAGTACAGTTACTAGTATTATGTATATCAGTATAGTAACACATATTATTCACCTATACCAGTATAACTATTATAAGTATGTATTAGTGTGTGTGTGTGTTAGTAGTATTATGCATGTATACCAGTACAATAGTATTAGTGTGTGCGTGTATATATATAATGTTACCAGTCATGGTGCGAGCAGCCCAGAGGGGGGTCTCATCTGTACCAGTACAGTAACTAGTATTACATATTAGTACTAGTATTAGTATTAGCATCAGTATTAGTATAAGTGTGTATTAGTATTAGTATGTTACCGGTCCAGGTGAGACCAGCCAAGAGGGGCGTCTCCTGTACCAGTATAGTAACTAGAATACGTGTGTATCAGTATTAGTATTAGTGTGTATTAGTACTAGTACTAGTACATATACTAGTATTAGTATATGTGTGTACTAGCAGTAGTATTAGCAGTGTGTTACCGGTCCGGGAGAGACGAGGCCGGAGGGGGGTCTGCGGCCGGGGGCTTTGGCCCGCCCGGCGGTCGGGTGGCTCAGCTTCTCGAGGGCCAGCACCACGCCATCAAACTGGTCCGCCTCGCTCTCCTCCGGACGCTTCAGCACCGCAGGGGGGATATCACCGTTAATCTTACTAGGAGAGGAAATACAGGTTGCACAGTCAGAAAACTCATGTTGTCCCCATGCATGCTGTGTGTGTGTGTGTGTGTCTGCATGCTGTGTGTGTGTGTGTGTGTGATCAGGAAATGGGCAGGTCTCTGCCGTGACTCATTCCAGAGTTTCCACCGGGTGACGCAGAGTTGCCCGTTGCTCAGCAGGCACCTTTACTGTTCCTGTGGCAACGCCTGGCTCTGACCAGAGGCCGTTAGACCCTAATAATCCTGACTACACACTCAAGCTACAGATACACACACTGGACACGGTGGACACGCTGGACACGCTGGACACACACACACAGCATGCAGACACAACCACACACACACCGTCTATGACTGTCTCGAAGGACTTCACAAGCCGGAAGAAATGGAGACAGCGTAAAACAATGCCTTCAAAACAAACTAAAAAGTTTAAACCCTGAGCTGGAACAACAGAGGGAGTTAAAGAGCTTCATCTGGGAGGACAGGAGGTGCAGAGCTAGACTTTAGAGTTTAGTTTGGCCAAAACAATGCAGTAGTCACAACAAAGCAGTAGTTTTGGTGAACTAGAATGGGATGGCAGGTGTGTGGTAGCTCAGGTGTGTAGCTCAGGTGTGTAGCTCAGGTGTGTGGTATCTCAGGTGTGTAGCTCAGGTGTGTGGTAGCCCAGGTGTGTAGCTCAGGTGTGTGGTAGCTCAGGCGTGTTTTAGCTCAGGTGTGTGGTAGCTCAGGTGTGTGATAGCCCAGGTGTGTTAGCTCAGGTGTGTTGTAGCTCAGGTGTGTAGCTCAGGTGTGTGGTAGCTCAGGTGTGTGGTAGCTCAGGCGTGTTTTAGCTCAGGCGTGTTTTAGCTCAGGTGTGTAGCTCAGGTGTGTTTTAGCTCAGGTGTGTAGCTCAGGTGTGTGGTAGCCCAGGTGTGTTGTAGCTCAGGCGTGTTTTAACTCAGGTGTGTAGCTCAGGTGTGTGGTAGCCCACCTGTGTGACACCTTGCCAGGTTTTTCCTTCACAGGCGGTGGGCTGGGCCGGGTGAAAGACGGCAGCTTCACCTTGACGGGGGGGTTACTGCGGAGGTCTTTCAACTCAGGCTTCTCATCTGAAATACACATCACTCCTTCATGTAACACTGAAACATACGGCCCAGTACCATTGAGATGAATAAAGGATGAATATGATAAGCTGCTGTGGTCTTTACCTTTGGTCCTGGTAGGAACAGCTCTGTCCATCGCTGGCGTTGGACAGACTGTTGGTGATTTAAAGACACATTTAAATAAAGAACAAGCCCCCCTCCCCCACCTTGTTTCCTCTGAAAACCTCTCCAACACAGTCACATGACCAGCCCACACACCCTACACCCTGCTGCAATATGGGACTTCCTGTGAGGTAGGTGAAGTGTGTGAGCACCCCAGAGAACAGGAACAGCTGAGGACTCTGTCATTAAAACATGAACTAATTGAATCTCCAGGATGACAATATACTGACCCTCCACAGTCCCATTAATGAACTCTCTCACTGTCGCCACCGATTGGCCGATTGGTTCGACCAATCGGAGAGCAGAGTAGTGGTGGTTTGGAAATGATGGGTAGGAGAAGAATGTAAGAGTTTCAAATCCTCCTCAGATAAAAAACAACAAATCCTCATCTCTACACCACATGATTAAAACAATGCTGCTGATGTTTACTGTTTCTAGTAAAACAGGAAGTAGTTATTGTTTAAAACCCAGACAGAGAGAGAGACAGAGACATGGGCGACAGAGAGAGAGAGAGAGAGAGAGAGAGAGAGAGAGGTGGAAGAGGAGGGGGTGATAAAGAGAGAGAGAGAGAGAGAGAGAGAGAGAGAGAGAGAGAGAGAGAGAGAGTATAGAATGACCACATTGGTAACAACTAAAGCTGCACCATCAGTCCAAACTATCTCCAACTGGACTAGACTAAACACAGCGCTTAACGCAGCGACATCCTGAGTGGATGGTTGTCTGGATCTTACCTGGCGGTGCAATGGCGTCTTGGCGTGTAGGTGGCTCGCTCACGACTCCCGACTAGATGGAGAAGAGACACACACACACACACACACACACACAACACAACACAACACGCTGAGGTAGTTACACACCTCCACCGCACAAACACACCTCTGCTCTCTGCACACACCAAGTTCCTCTGAGGAAATATTCCGTCAGTAAGAGACATTTATGAGTCACGGCGACACAGAAAATACTTGAAGACGGAAACAGGAAGCCCCGATGCCAGCCACAGCTGCAGATAAAGAGGTTTTGACAAATTAAACCTCTTAACTGCACCAGCAACTGTGCAGGAAAGCTTCAGCACAGGAAAGCAGGAAGAAAAAGTCTTCATTTCAACTCACTTGCATGTCTTCCTGCGGCATCACCATGACGAAGTTGTCAGGGAAGAATCCCTGACGCCCGTCGAGCTCTCCTTCCCACCAGCCCTCATCCTCCGTTTCCTTTAGGAGATGAAAATGTCTGATTAGTTTCTCCACTGTCCACTGGGATGCGCGATGACACTGTCCAAGAGGTCGCAGAGAGGTCAACATGAACACTTCACTTTGTGCCCTATATAGTGCACTATTATGGACCGTGTAGTGCTGGCCGAAGTTTGAGTGTACAAATCGGGTTCCCTTTATGCACTACTTAATACCCATAATGCACCGTAAAAAAAGTGTACAACTGATGCACACTTATTTTCGCACTATATCCCATGATGCATAGCTGTTTTCATTGTCATCGGATTCATCCAATAGAGGTGGTCGGCCATCATGGTTGGATGGTCAAAATGGCCGCTATGGTGTCTTCATTAGAGCTGAGTCACAAGTTATGTCACTGTTATGTAATTTAGGCAGGCTGCGCTCTGTTGTGTTTTGACGCTCATATTTTTAGCTGAGCGATTAGCGGAGCGGTACAACAGGTTTGGCTCGCCAAACAACATACTCCTTGAAAGAAAAATACAGTGTAGTCAGGATGTAGTGTAGTCACCCTGATTTGCTGGAAAACACGGTGCACAGCACTACGTAGATGTCAGCTTCTCACAAGTCTCAGCCCTTAAATATTTACTATTTAGCAGACGCTTTTATCTAAAGAGAGTGAATTCAGAGACAGGTCATTAGGAGCAGGTAGGGGGGTAGGGGGCATCTTGCTCTAGAGGTAGGCTGAGGACATTGGGGATCAAACCCAGACCTTGTTTATGATGGAGACGATGTGTCCTTTCTTGAGCTCCAGTTCGTCTTCGGTCTTGGGGGTGTAGTCAAACATGACGAGACAGCACTCTGTGTCTGAACACAGAGAACAAAGACTGTGTTATGAATCACGGTACTAGTGTATAATTACAGTAGTAATTATAGTAATTTAAATAATATGTGATAAACATTTCTCTACCGGATATTAATAAGCACGTAGATTATTATTATTTATTTTTTTATTATTACACTGTAATATGAATGTACATTGTATGAGTAACTAACAACTTATATGTATTAATCATGTCATAATCAGTGTCATGTATGGAATCACTTTTCAATCTTACATTTTTTTATATGAAATATACAGTAAAAAAGAATCAATGATAATGCATTCTACAAGTACTTTCCTTATTGACTACTGTTACTGGTAGAGTATAGTATAAAGAACTATCGGATCTTATCTTACACCGTAAATGCTAGTTAGCTTCATGTTGCCGAGTCATCCTTCATGAATGATTGTAACAAGCATGACTAAAAGACATCACGACAGAGCAGTGATTTGACCTGCAACCTGTTTCTTATCAAAGGCTTTATCAGAGTCGATCGTAAACTGGAGGTGTGGTGTGTGTGTGTGTGTGTGTGTGTGTGTGTGTGTGTGTGTGTGTGTGTGTGTGTGTGTGTGTGTGTATGTGAGAGAGAGAAATATGGTTAAGTTTAGGTATTAGGTCAGAGATGGTTAAGTTTAGGTCTGAGGTTAGATATGGTTAGTTTAGGTGTTAGGTTAGAGATGGTTAGTTTAGGTGTTAGGTTAGAGATGGTTAGTTTAGGTATTAGGTTAGAGATGTTTAGTTTAGGTGTTAGGTTAGAGATGGTTAGTTTAGGTATTAGGTTAGAGATGGTTAGTTTAGGTGTTAGGTTAGGTTAGAGATATATATATATACTGTATATATATATATATATATATATATATACATGTGTTATAGTGGTTTTATTCAGCCAACAGTATATTAAAATATAAATTAATTACATCATCATCATCATTTTTCCAAGCACATGCACAACAAGCACACCACAAAGCTGTTCTGATGTGTCAGAACAACCAGGAAGGATTGAACATTTTGTTAATTTAATTTCAACAATGTTTGTCACAGGTGTCGCTCATAAAACAAATTCTGGGTCTGCTCCTTTATGTACCAGCCAGGGCACGGGTAGTAGACTTATCTTCACTAGTTTAGTCTACTACCCGTGCCCTAGTAAAAGAGGAGATCCATAATTAGTGTTTTGAGTGACACTTGTGTTTATCCTACGATGATGCCTCTGTGAAAAGGGTCTATTAAGCCAGCTGTCATGTCAAACTGGACTGGGACGAGTAGGCTAATGTTTGTGATTGGTCAGGCTTATGATTAGCGCCATTGGCCAATTAGGTGTGAGGTCACTCTTAATCGTAGATATCCCACATTAATAACATCCAGTTATGGATGTAGGCTTTTTTTTTATATGCATGTATCTACAGATTGACTGAAAAACATTTGTTATCACTTTGACTATGCACACTGGATGCCAACAACACCAAAACAAACCTAAATTGAAGCAAATTATGGATTTGGGTGACCAGGGACTTTTAAGTATTGGTATGCAATGCATCATGGGAATCACCAGGCATATCAGT
>OOFB01016789.1:0-10000 GCA_900323305.1 Trachyrincus murrayi | reverse complement strand
GAAGAACAAAGCCACGCCCCCTGACGTAACGCCCTGAAATAAACAGTAATGTCACAGTGATGTGTGGGCTGTTTGTTTAATGACGTAATCATTCACGTGGTATTGTTGACCAATGGCAGGCAGCGGTGGATTGGGGGGCGTGTTCAGCTGAGTACCCTGCACACAGTGCAGCTCTTCCATTTGGCCGCAAACCTGCCATTTTGTCTGATGCCAATTTCAATTTTGTTGTAAGTACACCGGGGCCCTATGGCTCTGTGTTTCCATGGTAACTAAGCATAAGTTAAGCGTTGTCAACATGCTCGCGTGCCGCCTCCTTGACCTCGTGGACCTTCTGCTTCCCGTTGACCTGGAAGTGGTCGCCGCCGGCGACCGCCCTGCGGATAATGAAGCGCGGCCGTCCGTGGGCGAACCCGCTGCTGCCGCGCCCTCGACCGCCCGCCCAGCGGCGCTCTCGCTCGCCCTCGCGGTCATCGTGCTGCGAGACCAGATATGAACAGATCTGGTGTTAGTACAGGGACTGTAATATAGTACTATACAGTACTATACTGTGTATGTACTGTACTATGGTACTATAATGTCATATAACATATGTACTATGGTACTACACCGTAATACACTGCAATATACTGTACTGTAGTACTACACAGCCTAATGTGTACTATACTGTACTATAGTACTACACAGTGTAATGTCTAGTATTATTGTGCTACAAGGTACTTTCTCCTACCAAGTAGTATTTCTTGCTCTTGGGAGTAAACTCGGGATCCCAGTCTTCGTTTTGCGTCACCGCGGTCGAGGGGTTGCTATGGTTGCCGTTTCCATGGTGATTCCCCCTGTTCCAGCCCCGCCCCCTCACAGTAAACTGCTGCAATTTAAAGATAAGAAGAAGAAATGGTGACATCTTGGAGGACCAACATG
The DNA here is from genome assembly GCA_900323305.1 of Trachyrincus murrayi. NCBI lineage: Eukaryota > Metazoa > Chordata > Actinopteri > Gadiformes > Macrouridae > Trachyrincus > Trachyrincus murrayi. Next base: position 9,082 of record OOFB01016789.1, on the reverse strand, counting down.
AAGAGACTGTTGTCGTGAGTTTGGTGCCATCTAGTGGTTAGAATCAACATTAACAATATACAGTATAAATATAGTTTAATCATGTTTAATCAGATTTGTATGAACAATAATATAAACCAAATGAATTCTCAATTAGCTAGTTTCGGTCATATTTTTTATGTATTATTGTTTCTGTGAAACAATTGGAAGAAAGTTGAGCCGTAGCCTGATTGTCTCATCAGGCTTCACAACATGTTGTCATGCTTCTGTCTGAGATATATTTTTAAATGTATGTCAACACACCGTGATCTGTCAGTAGTCAGTATTTTCTTTGAGGAAAACTGACAATTCTCCTTTCAAATGCAAATGAATATAATGAAGAAAAAAATCTATATTTTCAACATACAAATCCTCCCTGTGGTCGCCCTCTCTCGGCAGGTCCGGGTAAGTCTCTCGGGGCCAGGCGGGTCTCGCTGAAGTCCTGGTCTCCAGACCGGCTCTGGGAGGGAGGGTGGACCTCCTGCCGGGACTCACCCGAGGAGGAGGACGAAGAGGAGGAACTGGAGCGAGAACGTTTCTTCTTACTTTTCCTAAAAGGAGAACAGACAGAGAAGCTCTGTATCAGGCAGGAGGAACAAGGGGAGGAGGTTGTAAACATCATGCTTCAGAACGTCTGTGGAACACACTTGGACTTCTTGTGACGTTTGGAAGATTTTTCAGAACTTCTCTCTTTGCTTGGAACCGGGGGATCCGGTAAACCGCTCTCCTTGTCCTGATCGCAACCCTGCTCTACCACAGAGATCTTTTTACGCCGCTCGATGTCCAAGCGAAGGTCAGACGAGTCACATTTCATCGCTTTCTCTCCACCGTCCTGAGCAAAATGAGACAGAAGAACGCGTTGTAGTCTTCCAGTTAGCAGAGAGGTGCACTCCAAGACAAGTCTAATGATGGAGGGAGATGTTTGGAAGGTAGACTACGAGTGTGAAGTTGGAAGAATCTCCCCACGGCGCTAGACAACAAGCTAGGGCAGAGATGCTAGTTTGAGTTCATTCATTTCTATGCTGGTTTTAACGTCATCTCTTGTCATTGTTTTGCTACCATGCACAACGATATCGGAAAGAAGTTTAATGTGAGAAGAGCCCAGATTCATGTGGGGCTGCTGTTGGTAAATTCTGTTCCTTATCTGGAGAAGAAGAATACTTACTATGAACATCCAGTGTCCTTCGAACAGCTTGGGCACAGGAGCAACTCTCGCTTCCATTATTGATCTCAAATTATGTGATTGATTAGCCTTGTAGTGCCCGGTAGCCACACTTTAAAGAACGTACGTGGAGGGGGTGTACAACTCACAACATACTCAATGAGTTTGACTCCCTTAGACTCTGTGCCTCTGACGGCGGTCTAGACAGCGGGCTACAGACCTCTGGCTGGCTCACCCCATGGTTCTGGGTGCTCTGTTTTCTCCCCCTTTATGCTTCATATTGCAAAATGTTTGGTCACCTTGTATTTGCCCTCCTCCGAGCTTTTCATGGCCTCATGGAGATGAGAGTGTTTCTTAAAGGCACTCGGGGAAACATCTATTCTCCTGAGTGGGGAAAGAGAAAGTTAATTATTCATTAAGTCGGTTGAGTCAGAAGACGCACTCGTAGATAACAATGAACAAACAGATGAATGAGTGAACAAGAGAGCGTGAAGAAAGCACAGCTGAATCACCTGACCTCCACCAACCATACCACAGAGACACACAAAGCCAAGTAGCTCTTTTTTTTCAGGTGAGCAGGCAACACGCCCACCTGACCTTTGACCTGGTAACCAGACGAGGTAAGGCCACACCTCTCGGAGAGGTCGTAGGTCAAGCTACCTGTGTATCTCGGGACTCTTCCTCCTTCTCTCCTCCTGCTGGGCGGCTTGCCGCTGGTACGTAGCGAAGCGCTCGCTAAGATTTCCTCCTGACGACGGGAAGTACTGGGCTGCACAGGAGGTCAGAGGTCAGATTAGCATTAGCTACTTAGCTTCATACTACTGCAGATGCACAGTAAGAGAAGGCCTTTGAGAGAGAGTCAGCCCGCCTTGAGACAAGCTAATTGCTTTAGGCCTCTCTCAAGGCCTTGAAAGAGGATTTCTCAAGGTTTTCTCAAGGCTTGTATCTGTATGGCCCATCCAGAACATGTTGAACAGTAGTGATGAACTAGTGAGGACAAAAGAGAGGGAGAGGAGAAATCATGGAGAAAGAGGGGAGAGAGAGAGGGGAGAGAAAGGAGAGAGAGGAGAGTGAGAACAGAGAGAGAGAAGAGAGAGAAGAGAGAGAGAGAGAGGAGAGTGAGAACAGAGAGAGAGAGAGGAGAGTGAGAACAGAGAGAGGAGAGTGAGAACAGAGAGAGGAGAGTGAGAAGAGAGAGAGCGAGAGCGAGGAGAGAGTGTGGAGTCAGCGCTCACAGTTGACGTGGTGTACGATGGTGAGGATGTGTTGGGTGAAGAGCTCTGAGGGGCTTCTCTGGACCCTGCTGGTCTCCACGTGTTGGAAGATGGAGCGGAACTCCTGCTCCTTCCTGCAGGACTGGAGCAGGTCCTGGGACAACTGACGCTCCCCCGCCAATACATCTGACGCGCTACAAACCAGGAGCACAACTTATATTAGCGCAGGTACAGCTCAAAACCACCTCCGGAGGTAGTATACGCTACAGTCAATCTAAATTGACTAGCGTCAATTTAGTCACATGGTTAGCTCATACGTCACTGGTCGTCAACCAATATACAGGAAGGGGGGGTGTCATATGCAAATGGTTCTTGATGCTCACCTGGTCATCCGGTCCCTCAAGAAGTCCATCATCACGCTACACTTGGCCTCCCTGGAGCTGGAGGGAGGAGACTCTGCTCCTCCTCCTCTGAACATTTCCCTGAGGGAGGTGCTCTGGGCAGGGGGAGAGGGGGTGGAGGAGGTGTTATGCGCCTCCATCCTCTGTAACCTCCCAGAGTATTTCTCTGGGGAGAACCCCGGGAGTTTAGCCCCCACGGCGTCTGTGCTCTCTGGCCTCTGAGTGCAGTACACCTGCATGAGGTCCGGGCGGTCAGGTAGCGGTCGGCGGTCAGAACTCTCCCACCGACTGAGGCGCTCCTCAAAGACAGCGAGCGCAGAGGTCTTTACCTTTGCCTTTGAGGACTCCTCCCCTTTCTGGGGCTTGGCATGGAGCTCCCCTTCCTCCTCCTCATCATCCTGACTATCGTCTCCACCACACAGAAAGGGAGAAGCTCTTAAAAAGCTGTTCAGAGACAAGTCGGCACGGGGGTCGCTCGCCCGGCCGCGTGGCAGTGGGTTTGAGATGCTCGTCTTTCCGTTCGCCTCTTTCCTCTCCTCTGTCACCTGACCGCCTCCCGTCACCTGACCGCCTCCCGTCACCTGACCGCCTGCTTCCACCCTCTTCCCCCGACCCGAGCCGGACCCGTTACTCTGTTCCTCCAAGAACCTGAACAAATCAAATAATACAACTTTATGAGTCCAAGCAGACATAAAACACCATAACATATTATAATACCATATGTCTAAAGAGACTTGCCTTCGTTTATTATTACAAATATAAATGGCAAGTTAATCATCGGAGAGACCGACTAAATCATATCAGGCACAACATGCGATGCCAGATGCAAATGGACCCATCTAGTATTTATTGGTATATTTTTGGTATATATTCCAAGTCTTTTCTCCCTCTTATTTGAGTCTGTTATGACAACCAACACATGTTCCCAGAGGGCGAAGCGGGAAGGAAAATACCAAACGAACGTGTGGTTTGAGAATGAAACGAGAGCTCGACTTCTGAGCAGCAAATAAAAGAACAGAAAACATATGAGAACAATTAGGGACCAAATCGCCAAAACGCCAAAACTCTATTTCAGTACGAGTTTGTTCAGGATTAAAAGTGATTAAAGTCTTACTTTCTGAAGGCAGCGGGGATGATGGAACTATCTCCATCCAGGTTGTCCTCTTTAGAGAAGACTCCAAAACCAGAAAACACGGCTTTGGGGCTCTTTTGAGGTGGGCTTTTGACCCCACTGGTTGTGTTTTTGTGGGCAGGGCTGGACTGGTCTGCAGTAGTCAGAGTCATGTGACCATCATCAGCAGAACATTCTGGTGGAGTGGACTTCTTAAGACCACAGCTCCAGCCCTTCAAACCCCGCCACTTCCCTCCATCAGAGCCATCTTTAATAACTCCTCCTCCGACCTGCTCCTCCTCCTCCTCCTCCTCCTCTCCTGCCTCCTTGGAGGGAGGCTGCTCCTCCTTGCCATTGCTTGTGAGGTTCTGATCGGCCAGCTCAGAGGCGGCGCTTTGCTTGGGGGAGCAGGAGGAGCGAGAGGAGGAGGAGCGAGGAGAGGGTCTGGACTTGGGGGAGGAGGAGGAGTGGTCTGAGCGGGGGACGTGAGTCGGGGGGGTCACGCCCGGGCGTTTCCTGGGGCTGGTGGAGCGCCCCCTGGGGTGATGCTGCTGCCACTGTGGCTGCTGGTACTGCTGGTACTGCTGCCGCTGCGGGGGACATTGCCTGAAGTTCTTCCAGTTGTGGCGGAAGTTATTATGGTTGTAGCCCCCACCTCCACCACAACCACCTCCCCGCTGGAAACGCCCCCGGGGGAAGAAGCCCCGTCCTCTGCCCCTGAAGTGGAAGGGCCTCTGGAAGCCACGGTGGTGGTACCCCCGGACCTCACGGGGCCCCGGGCCCCTGGCCTGGTGGCCCTTGACGTACTTCCGCTCGCGGGATTTGGAGGAGGGGGATCGGGACCTGGAGCGAGAACGGGACCTGGAGCTGAGGAGAGAGGAGGAAAGACTTTGGAAAACCGCCCAAAAAATCCCAACTGGGTGCTGTCTGGGGAGTGGTTCCTAATTGGGTGCTGTCTGGGCAGTGCTTCCAGACTGGGTGCTGTCTGGGCAGTGGTTCCTGACTGGGTGCTGTCTGGGCAGTGGTTCCTGACTGGCTGCTGTCTGGGCAGTGGTTCCCGACATTTGCGTTGAGATCCCTCTTATGGTGGCCTGATATGCATGTGGGGTCGTGGCTGATTGCTGATGTATAAGCAAAAGATATTTGATGCCTTTTTGATGGAAAATTAAGCATTACACAGGTCCAGTAAAGGTCCTGTAGATATGAACAGACTGACTAATGATTCGTAGCCACAAACTACTTAACTGTTGGGATGTGCATACATCCACTGGGACATTGATATTACCGCCAGATATTGGGTTATAACCATGTGTGGGGGAAGCAGATGCACAAGAATGTTAGATTGTTGAGGGACAGTTGGGGACCACTGGAACTATTATGGTGTTGAATTCAGTAGGGAGGAAACACAACTCATTATGTTTCAACACGTTGTGATGCTACAGCAGTATATGTTAAACAGTATTAACTGTAACACAAACAAGTACTAGAAACGGTTTAGTTCATTTTTGGTTTAACCATAAAAAATATATTTATTATCAAATTTCTAACATGATGATTGGATTAATGATATAATACACTTTAAGACAATACATGGACCTTACATTTACATTTGACCTCTGGTCACCGAGGGAAATAAAAACACATATAGCTCCCCTCAATGTCCAGTTCAACAATAACAAAAGACATTGAACTGTTCTAAATCATTACATACTCGTTTTTGCGGTGGTACATGCCCCAGGTTCAGAAAGTAGAGGTCGTCCTAATTTCCTAATTAACGTAACGTATGGGCCACTAAACAGTGCCATCTGCTGGCTGAGTGGTTAGATACAGCAAAAACACGGGAGAGACAAAAACCACCCGACACAGGTGAGCGCTTGATTCACAGACTTCCACCATCATGTGCTGTGAAAATGATCCAACGGCGTACCGTGATCAAATGTGACGGCTCTCGCCAAGTAACAAGGATAACAACTAAATACAATCCTGGGTGGAAGATAAACCTGTCATCCCAGTACCGACCACACGAGGTCACTGGTGCATCGCTGGAAAACCCTTCAGAGCTCACTCCGTGTGAAACCATTCCGTTTCTCTGGTCTACACAAGAGGCAGGGTCGCCGGGTTCTCAGCAGCGTATCTAAAGTTCTACTTAAAGTTCTATTTTAAGTTCTATTCGACAAACAACAAGCATTGCGTTATGTACCACTCAACTCACTGCTTTCACACAACATGCCAAACGTTTCCTCCAGTAATGTGCGCGCATTCACAATGACAAATACTTTCCGTTTCCATTTACACTTGATTTAATTAAAAACGTTACTGACTTCCAACTTAAAACCATTTACATTAAGAAAACGCATTGCGAAATCAAATGCATCCAGTCTTAGTTTAACATTAAAAACTTGATACCATTTGGATAAAAAAAAATCACAGGCTATGCAAATCGGAACACTGTATGACTTGAAATAATAACAAATAACAACTTTGTGACATACCTAGAGACAGATACTAGCGCCTTTAACGCATACGTAAAACGGACAAGCGTCGATAACTCACCGGGTGCGTTTTTTCATTGGAATAAAGAGCGTTTAAAAACGGCAGCGCATCGAGACGCACGGCGGACTGAGATCTGGGACCGTCTGAGACCGAGCCTGCTGAGGCCCAGTAGCCCGTCCTGTGGTCACATGGGCCGGGAGGGGTGAGCCCAGCCCTCCGCTCCCACAGCGCCAAGACACCGGTGCCAACTATACACAAGACTAAAGACTCCGCAGAGACCGCTATAAACCACCATGGATGCACTATAAGAACTATAATAGAACGAATAACTATAGCTATAAACATCCAGAGATAACAAAAAAAACTTTAAACAACAAAGGACTGCAAATATATAATTTAGACCATGTAGGCTATTACCACTAATTGTTTTATTTATAGGCGTTTTAGACACAGATCTGTATATAGACTTCATGGAACTTATAGTGGCCATGAAAAGTATAATCATATTGTGAGGATATAAACCTGGAAGTTTTGTGAGGATATAAACCTGGAAGTTTCTTGAGAGAAGTACCTTCTATAAATGTAATGTAGTACAATAATATGTTGAATAATATGCCTGAATTCATAGATTATTTCTACTCAGTGAGAGTTTGTGATACTGAGGCGAGAGCAGAATATTTAAACATCAAACATGAAGTGTTATCAGGTTATTCAAATATGCTAAAGAACATTTGTTTAAGGTGTGTTCGGGTGTGTGTGTGTGTGTGTGTGTGTGTGTGTGTGTGTGTGTGTGTGTGTGTGTGTGTGTGTGTGTGTGTGGGTGGGTGTAAAACAGAGACAGTAAACCAGTATACCAGTACTGCAGTAGAGACAGTAACTCTACTCTACGATCCCAGCCAGTGCAAGACATCCCAGCCAGTGAATTGCCATTCAGTCTCCAAAACAAACCAACTAAAAGATAGACTTTTCCATCAGTCACAGCGAGTTCTTTGCCCCGTATAGAGAATAAGGCGGTGAGACTGCGACATTACGCTAAAGAAAATAAGTCTGAACACCAAGATGAGCTCTACGTCCTGACTGAGTTCTGCTGAGCAACACAGAGACACACGAGGTCAGAGATACACCTCCCTGGTCAGAGATACACAACGTAGAAGAGAGAGAACAACACACCACATGAACACAAAAACACAACACAACAATGACAACACAACAGATCAAACCAACACAGCATGACAACAACACAACACAACTAATCACATTGCAACTCAACAGAAAACCACTAAGACTGAGGTCTCAGATGTTCTATGACCAAGTTCCTTGACCCCCTCACCCTGTACCCACCTGTAGCGATGCTTCCTCGACCGAGACCTCGAGCGTGAGGTAGAACGAGATCTGGAACGAGATCTGGAACGGGATCTTGGGCGTGATCTGGAGCGAGATCTGGAGCGAGAGCGAGACTTGGAGGCTGATCTTGTGAGTTTGGACATCACTGCAGAGGAGTCTCGTCAAGCTGAAAGACGAGCAGGAGAATTGAGAGGTCAGCGTCTACTGCTACTGAAAGGAGTAATACTACGCCATGCAGGATTCAGCACATTATCATTAGTATTAGTAGTCTAAGTACTGGTAGGAGTAGTAGTAGTAGTAGTAGTAGTAGTAACTACCTGTATCTACATGTACCTACCTGTAACTACTTCTATCTACCTGTATCTACTATCTACCGGTATATGTCTATATCTACCTGTAACCACCTGTATCTACCTGTAACCACCTGTAACTAACTACCTGTATTTACCTGTAACTACCTGTAACTACCTGTAACTACCTATAACTACCTGTAACTACTTCTATCTACATGTATCTACATGTAGATACATGTATATGTATATGTCTATATCTACCTGTAACTACCTGTATCTGGAACCACCTGGAAATAACTACCTGTATCTACCTGTAACTACCTGTATCTACTATCTACCTGTATATGTCTATATCTACCTGTATCTACCTGTAACTACCTGTAACTACCTATAACTACCTGTAACTACCTGTAACCACCTGTAACTAACTACCTGTATCTACCTGTAACTACCTGTAACTACTTCTATCTACCTGTATCTACTATCTACCTGTATATGTCTATATCTACCTCTAACTACCTGTATCTACCTGTAACTAACTACCTGTACCTGTATCTACCTGTAACTACCTGTAACTACCTGTAACTACCTATAACCACCTGTAACTAACTACCTGTAACTACTTCTATCTACATGTATCTACATGTAGATACATGTATATGTATATGTCTATATCTACCTGTAACCACCTGTATCTACCTGTAACCACCTGTAACTAACTACCTGTATTTACCTGTAACTACCTGTAGCTAACTACCTGTATATACCTGTAACTACTTGTAACTACTTCTATCTACCTGTATCTACTATCTGCCTGTATATGTCTATATCTACCTCTAACTACCTGTATCTACCTGTAACTAACTGTATCTACCTGTAACTACCTGTAACTACTTCTATCTACCTGTATCTACTATATACCCATATATGTCTGTATCTACCTGCAACTCCCTGTAGCTACTTCTATCTACCTGTATCTATTATATACCTGTATATGTCTGTATCTACCTGCAACTACCTGTAACTACCTGTATCTACCTCTAGAC
>OOFB01016786.1:0-10066 GCA_900323305.1 Trachyrincus murrayi | reverse complement strand
TACATTGGAGTATCGTAACAAAGTTCTCGTAAAGGTGATAAGGTACATGTAATTGACAGAATTAGCTAAATATGACAGATGAGAATGTCCCTATGAAAATCAATAGATTTAAACAGATTTTTATAGTTTGAATTATTATTCAAGAGGAATGTCGAAAGAAGCTCGAAAAAGATTGAATACTCTGGCGCATGCACACATTCGGCAAAGCGGGTCGTTGAAAATATCCGGTGTTTTGCAGTCAAATGCGTCTTAAAAGTAATATTTTAAAGACGTTTGCAAAAAATCTGTTTCAGCGCCCAGACAACTGTGGATTATAGCAAGCAACAAACGCAGTCACATCGGTTAGTGGTGAACATTTTTATGGACGGAGTCTACGTGCGCTCTGTTTATAGAGTAAGGCTCAAAAGCAAAAAGGTGCCTCAAAGCAAAAAGGTGCTGGTTCCAAATAGGACTGGGGCCTTTCTCCTACCTCCAAATACTTTCATGCTAGGACACTGAGCAGGGTCTGCTGTTTCTCTCCATTTAAGTGCATTAATAGTGCATACTTGCCACATTTGCTGTACCACATAATAGCTTATATTGGCAAAACTAACTTGGGTAATGTAGGCCTAACTAATTCTGTTTTGATAGAGATTTCAGAATGCAATTAAATTCTAGTTAAAGAACAGAAAACAGCATTCCGAGTTCTGTTATAAACTCATCATTGTGCTCTGCACATCCCTACTCTTGTATTGATTCAGCTATTTTTTTAACAAGGTATTGATGCATTATTCCAATGCTAAAATTGTATTGTTCTCTGTCCAGGTGCAGATGATTTCCACAGCGACAGCCCAAAACCAGACAGCGGCTTCTCTGATTCCAACTCTAGCAGCTCCTTGTCTCCTTCCTCTTATGCAGTCACAGATGGATTAAACATGTCGGAGCAGAATGACCAAACTGCTTTGAAATCAGGCACCATCCTCTCCCAAAGCAACGCTACCTCTGTCTCCTCTCCGCCCAATGTACACACAGTCTTCAAGCGTTCCGGGAATGACACCAAACCACTAAACCAACCACTAAACCCATCAACGGAAGAAAGGCAGCTCAATGCTACTGGCCCCCTGAAAGAATCTACAAAGTCCATGCCATCCTCAAAACCACCCACTGAACCAGCTCCTCATATTATACAAACAACTCAATCTACGGTGAAAAACCTGTCTTACCCAGCCTCCATGTCCACAAAATCGCCTTCCCCAATGCCCAGGTCAAATTTGTCTGCAGATTCTCTCCATCTTTCAAATGGCTCTGACTCCGCAGGTGATTCAGTTACAGATTACGCTAGCAATACATCTAGTAATCCCGCTGCGACTGTCCTTACTTCTAGTCCAACCGTACCTGTAGCGCCCAACAACACTGCTTCATCTGAGCCAGTATCAGCTAACACACATCTTTCAGCAGCTGCTGCTAGCACCAATGACATTGCATTAACACTAAGCCAAACTACATCACCTCCACCCCCAACAGCAGCCCCACCACAGACACCAACACCAACACCAACAACAACAACAACCACAACTCCATCTACTACAACCACAACCATGTCTTCCACAGGTGAGAAGAACCCCCAGTCATCAGTCTCACTGTCTCCTTCTTCAGCCCTAGAACCCAAGACCTCAGTTATTACTGGTGCCCCTGTTGAGTCTACTGCCACTATTATTACTACTGCTACTGCTACTGCTACTGCTCGTAGTGTTACTAGTCTCATCTCTAATCCAAATAGAACAGTGGGTGCCAAGTCTGGACCTGAGGTCACCCAGCTGGTAGACACTGCTTCTTTATTGGCCGTCTTGCTGTTCGGCTTGCTCTTCTTCTTGGTTACGGTGGCGGTGTTTGTGATGCAGGCCTTTGAGAGCTACCGCAGGAAGGACTACACACAGGTGGACTACCTGATCAACGGCATGTACACTGACTCCGGTGTGTGAGGATGGGAACTGGGGTGACGCTACTAGGAGATGAAGAGGGCTGAGAGCTTCAGTGAGGAAGAGTTAGCTAAGGTTTCCTGTTAAGGTTTGGGAGAGCTTCAGTGATGAAGAGCTGGCTAAGGTTTCCTCAGGAACTGGGTTCGTGGTCTTCCTACCCCAGATTTAAAAGGCATAATATATGATATGAGCGCATTGTTGATTATATTCTTTCCATTTTCTTTCCAGAAGTTGCCACAGCAATAGAGTACATTTAAGAGGCAGTTCCATGGTTCCAACACTAGGGTTTGTGGGGGAGACCTCTATGTAGAATCAAATCAACACAGAGGAAGTAATGTTTAAAGTTTAAATGAAATTGTCAATAGTCGCTGTATTAACTGGTGCCTTGATGGATACACAGCTTTAGATTTGGGCTGTGGCACGGTTGTTGGTTGAGTGCTGCACCACAAAGAATACGTAGAATATGATCAGCTTACGTTTGGACCAACACATTGTATTCTCACAAAATAGTTAGTTTTTTTACATTGATTATACTTTTGGCTTCAATTGTTTTCTATTTTTATGGGGTGGATATTGAAGGTCGGTGGCTACTTAAACTCTGACATTTCACTGACATTTACACTGTTCTCGTTGCTTGGACACAAGTAGAGTATACAAATTAAATCTGTCATTCAACCACACTTAACAGAGCTGGATAAAATGTCTATCATAAGAACTATCAAATGCAAGGAATTAGCATTTGGCACTTCTGCAATGATTCAGGATAGAAATCTGCAAGTATTTTTCTTAAAGGATGTTTGAGTCTTCAAAGGTATTCCCACCAACTGAGGAATCGGTTTGTTTTTCCAGCTCTCTTGCACACTAGCTGTGTGTGTGCGCGCCTTGTGTTTTTCATAGCCAAAGTATGTATGGTCTGGATAGAGACGGGACGGAGAGAGACGGACCACCATGTGGAAGATTGTCTATGTAGATTATCTTATATTTGATTCTGACTGGTCTGACATGTTCTAGAGGCTGTGTGCCTTTGTGTGGTTGTGAGCTATGTGTGAAAACAAAGTATGCTATTCAAAGAAGCACATTGAGGTGATTCCAACTGTTGTTAATGTTCAGAAATGTTTCAGCAATTCTTAGAGCTGTTGATAACTTCCAAGATCAGAACCAAGTGCCCCCCTCCAAACAAGTGTGCAGTTAGGGTGGAAATGCACAGGCGTGCACTCCTGCGCCGATGCTCCTCAAACATTACGGGGACGACAGTATGTGTGTGTATGTCTTAAGTTGACCTTAAGGTATAGGTGTTAATGCATATGTAATGTCTGACCATTTCTTTTTGTATCGTGTCCTTTTATTTCACTTTGATTCCTTCCAGAGTCTTCCATTCTGTTGTTTTGTCTAGTTTTGCTGTACATAATCTCGCTATATATCAGAGTGTAACATTTGAGGCCCTTATTTTTGATAATACACAAAAGTTATATTTACTTGAATTCATAATAATGCATTGTGGACACATTCACCACCGTTTCTGAATTGGTTTTGTATTTCATTGAACATTAAGCACAGGCTTTTCCTTTAACCATTTCAAATACTGCATTCCAGCCTGGACACTTGCAAACTGTTGTATGATTCTGTTCAGAAACTAGTTTATAAACTAGTTGTTCAAAATGTTTATGATGTGCACCAAAGGAAATCGACGCCGTAGAGCAAGCATTCCCAATAATTTCAGGTGGAACTTTTTTTTTTTCAGGTTAATGAATGTTGCTTGTGTAATGTTGACGATGTCCCCAGTTCTGACCGAAATTACTTTGTTTACATTGTTGTCTTGTGTGTTTTTACACGTTCAATGTTTTTATTTGCCTTGAGTCATTTTATCCATCAACAACAGTTCCCCAAACCACAACATACAAACCTAAACATTAAGTGCATTTGCTTCTATCCAAGATACAGAAAATTGCCTTTCATCGTGTCATTGATATACAGTATATTTAAGTCTTCCACATGGGGCAGTACCACAATCTAACTGAAGCACATTATTGTGTAGCCAGAGGAATAACAGCCATCATTCATAAGTGTTATTGACCCGAGGAGTATGTGTAGATCTTCGCAATACAGAAAAGTGTGATTGTAGTCTTGAGTGGCGGTCTGTTTCTGATCTACTGGTGTTTGATATTCTGCATGTACTATGTCAGAACATTGACATACTGGTGTAAAGACTCATATGTGAAAGTACGTATATGTGGGACACAAGTTTAGTTTACAGCTATTGATACTGCTCTGGAAAAATGTTTACTATATTTGTGTGTGTGTATTTCTGTCATATAGGAAGTGTGACATCATAGCAAATCAGGTATGGCTTATTCTCCCTGTCATCTGCCAAATTGTGTTTTTGTTATGATTTTGACCGTTGTTATAATTGACTCCAACAGCAATTTGTGACATGATCAAAAGAGAGAGAGAGAGAAAATGTATTCAATCACAGTTTTCATCCCTCTGTCCCAATATAAGACATCTTGTATAACCTATTTCCCCATACTTAATTGATCTTAATGGTCTCATTAACATTAACTCACGTTCTAAGATTTGCTCATGTTCTCAAATGTAAACTGTCCACGATCATAGAAATAACGCTGGCTCATGTGTTCAGGCTGGAATTATTTTTGATTGTCCAATAAGTTCCTCATTGTGTGAAGTCCTAATATTGCCATAAGAACCTTAACATTGTGTTAATGCACTATTGAAAGACGTTTATTTGCCAAAAAATAAATTAAGAGAATTAAGTATTTTTGTGATGTTTCATTACATAAAGGCCTGTTTACCTGTAATAGCAACGCGGCGACGGGGGGTGGCGCTGCACTGTTGACCGATTGGTTTTGTCCAAGACGGCCAGATGCTTTCTCTGGGATTTGGCTTTTATGGTTACGCATATGTTTTACTTGGCAGGCAACTCGATAGTCTTTATGGATTTAAAATAATTGGATGTATGTTGTTAGGCTTGCTAGTTTGAGGTGCTTGCTGCTAATATAGACACCAGGTGGCATGGCTATCGACAAGAAAAACAGCGTTGCGTAGGCTACTAGTCCAAATGATTTCAGTCATGCTATATGGCTAAAGTTCAATAAATGTGCTCAGGTTTAAGTCGACAGCACTGTTAGGGGACAACATGAGAGCTGTAGGCCTATTTCAACATTGTCCGTTTCGTAGAGCTAGAGGCACAACTAGATTTCGTAACTGTTCTTAATGTTTCGGATCTTTCGGGTTGTCGTCCGATAGGATTTGAGGTTATTGATCTCATAACGGTTAACTATCACAACGCTCCTATTTATTGGGCTGGGGCTGAAATGAAGAAAAAACATGCAGTAGTTATGCCCCTGAATTCTTGCTTATATACTCTTTTTAATCAACAAGTTAGACTGCCTCCACCCTTATTAAACACCTGTTGAATTGACGCCCTGACTTTTATTTCAGTCCATGTCCTGGTTTCTGTTTTGTTTTGTAGACTGCTTTTGTGTAGCCTATATTTTAAACAGGACTTTCCAAAACAGAGATTTCACTGTACATTTAGAATGCCCACAGTGTTATGTTTTGACTTTTCCAGTCCAGGGCTGTGAAGTCTATGCAGTTAGGCTACTGTGGGTTAGGCTTAGGGTTTAGACAGGTACCCTGGCTGGGTCCAATAGGGGTGGAGTATATATCAGTTCCACAAGAGGAGAAGGCTTTAGTGGAGATGGATCTGTGGTGGAAAATTTTGTATTTGTGAGCTGTACTTGTCTTTTAAATGACCTGTTGTGTGAGCTTTGTCAAATGTAAATTAGGTCCATATCTTGGTCAGCATCCTATGAGTTGTCACAGTATGTCATCTCGGTCATCTTGAAGGTACAGGCTTTCATGTTTAATGCATGCCGACATCCCATGTTTGCAGGCTGACCAAATGTTTAAAAGACCACCCTCTGAAGAGTAGCTTCAGAGAGGGCTCAGGCAAGCGACTGCTGTGTTGTGTGCTCTCTCATTCAGCCGAATTAAATCAACTACAATACTTTGCTATAACAAGAAGTTTCAAGTGTTTTACTCTCACAAGATAATTTCCACAACAATTTGGGGACGAGGATGGGATGGCTGACTTGATCCACTGATGGTCCCACAGCAACGAGGTCAACCGCACGCAGCTCGACTGCCTGGATGCTGATAGGGGCCTCAGTGGATTCAACACACCATCCTGAATACAATAATAATAACTCTTGTGTATTGCAAAGTAAAATAGTTATAGACATAACTGTAGTTGTAGACATCTAGATCCAAGTCTGGGACTTAGTAGGCCTAGCCTTTTTACATCGACGGGTGTATCGTATTCAGGGAATAGCGTTAAGGCAACGATTCTGGGAATCGTACAGTGGCTCCGGCAACCGCATAGATCCATTTATGAATAAATAAGTAGATAGTTACATAAATGAATAGATAGATACATGAATAGATAGATAAATAGGCCTAAATAAATCACTAGGTATGTATTTATATATAAATGAATACTGGTGTGTGTATATAGATAAATATATAATAAATAATTACAAAATATATATAACCAAATATAATTAATTAAGAATAACTAAAGGTAGGCCTAATTAAGAGTAAAGGGTAACAATAATTAAGAATAACTAAGGGATAGCCTGAATACGTGTCATACAGCTTAAATAAGACAAAGGTTGTGGATAGACAAATGCATAACAGTGTGAGTGAACAGTCAGAGGACAAATGAACCAATAGGCCTACTTGTCTATTACTATGTGTGAGTAATGTCGAAAATTGTCTCAAAATGATTTTAAAAAATATATAAGATTTGATCCCAGACATGTGGACACGTAGGCCTATGCTCCAAGGTTATTCAGAATTGCCTTCTGTATATTTTCAGAAAATGTTATTGCTGGCCGGCCCACACTATTACAATATGTGTTCTCCATCAGAACAAGCATGCATTACAGACACCAGAGCTATTTTATTTATTATATTTATATTGTTTGCTCTTTTAGCAGAAGGACAGTCAGTTGCCATTCACACTGATAGCAGATATGTGTACTGCTGAGGGCTTTGGGTTAGGGAGTGTCGTAAAATGTGTCCTGTGAAACCCTAATTTCAATGACTTGACTTGAATGGACATGACTTGACTTGGGTGAAACATGGGGTTTGTGTCTGGTTGTGTCCCACCCTAATTGTTCACCATTTTCCTCTTATGGCAGAATTGTCACATGGTAAGGACCATGTGTCAAAAGGGGGGATAGTAGAGAATGGTAGATTATGTAAATATATATTGAGATTCTTTTTAACTTCTTATGCTTTCTAAATTGTACTTTTTAGAAAGCATATATTTCACTTCTTATGGTCTCTTATGCAAAAAAAGACTTATTTTACTTCCTATGCAGCAATCATTGTACAAATTGTTTGATTTGTGCCACACACAACATATGTAGAGCTACCACACAGACAGTATCATCTCATGTATTGTAATGATTTATAATTGACTTTAGTTTCTCAATGTCCTGAAGTGTCTCCATGTAAAAATGCAGATGCTATATCGCAAAAGCACTGCTAATGGAGATCCTGGAGAGATCCCAATAAATATAAGATAACAAAATCTACTAAATCAGATAACGGGACACATTTTGTAAATTAATTAATTTAAAAAACGGATTCAACCAAGCACCTAGACAATTCTCTGTAAATTGAAAAAGACCACAAGCTGAGAACATGGTAAAGGTGCTTCTCCTCTGGTGAGTCATGTGCTAGTAACCTCTGACTCCAGAAGACAGAAGATGGCTCCAGAAGATTGCCTGGCTATGTTGAGCACTTTGACCATACCCCGTGCTCCCCACTTCCACTGGTCTACCTTTAGACAACCGACAACCACCTTACCTGAAACAGTTCAATGCTGGCTCCTGAGAAATACTTGATTGTCCAAATACAGGAATAGCTCAGATGTCATCAAATAACGTTCTGTCCAATGAGCCTATTACAGTAACAATCTATCATCTCAAAAATACTAAATGAGTATAATTCCGACATCCCATTTGTGAAACAAAACCGATCTACGATTGCTCTCTAACCACTGCTTTTCCTTCTGAAAATCGCATTACAGCACAGGTGGAGTTCTAGTCCTTTCCTCAACCCTGTCCAACCAGGTGCCCGAGACCAGAGATACCTTGCCCTACCTCATCTTCCCTGGCATACCTTCAGGAAAACACATCTAGGTGGTAACCCGTTGCACCCAGATTGACCATAAGAGGGGTTAGACAGGTAATGCTACCTATACGTTTTCACCAGCGGTTTCCTCCAGGGCAATCTGGCTGCAAATAACAAAGACGTGCTCCAAGCTGAAGAGAACACAGTGACCCGAATGCTGAAATCCGGGCATGGGCTTCCTGGGCAACGGCCCACTAATAACTTACTAACCTTTTCTGTTCCAAGGCATCCAATGATGAGTACCTCTCACATGGAGCTTTACTGCAGTACCTTTTACACCTCACACTTTCATACTGGGCACTTGACTATCTACTTTACTTATTTGTCGAGGAATATCAAGTAGTAACACAGAACATACAAGCCAATGAATGGCCCCTTTCCAAATACTATAGCGAAAACAGTGATGTCTTCTTTTTATTTAGTAAATGTGATCATATCCCATAACTATGTTAATGTTGTGTGCAGACACCAATGATCACATCCTGGGCGTGTAGGAGATAGCAGAGAGGCAGTTCCATAGGAGTAAGCAACAGCTGGGGTTTGCTATCAATCTCGGAGGGAATTCCAGGGAAAGATTTTTAATTCATGTAAAAATACTGGAAATTCCAGTATGTGGCAATGTCATATTTTGAAATGAATGGTGGAATGTTAGAAAAGTGGAATGTACTCTGAAATTAAGCCAGAAGTTTGGGTATACTGACTTCTGTCAGATCTACTAGTAGTCAAGGAGAGGTATTATGTCGTACTTGCACACCTCTTCCTAGGCTACCATAACAACATGGTCACGACTAACGCTATTGCAAGTACTACCATATACTGTATCTATCAATTTATTATCTAGGACTGAAAATCAGTGCTCGCCTCTTGCACACACACACACACACACACACACACACACACACACACACACACACACACACACACACACACACACAGTTAGAAGAGAGGAGCACATATGCTTTTGGTTTTCAGAGCCTTTATAGTCTAGGCCAGTTTGTGAGCTGATCTGATCCCACGAAGAGAGAAAAACATGCCAAGGTTGGCTTGGGTTCTGTTGGGTGTCTGTGAGAAACCTTGAAATATGTGCATTTTATACCTTCAGTTTTATAGTGTCGCTGCAGGCATACTTAGAACAGTCAAAAATGACCCTGAGACTGGAGGAGTGTGTGTGTGTGTGTGTGTGTGTGTGTGTGTGTGTGTGTGTGTGTGTGTGTGTGTGTGTGTGTGTGTGTGTGTGTGTGTGTGTGTGTGTGTGTGTGTGTGTGTGTGTGTGTGTGAGGATGGGGGGAACTATCAATGATTAACAGATAGTTACAAGTGAAAATCATTATCAGTGATGAGGTAGGCATGTCTGTGGTAAACAATGTATCAAAAGGTCGTCATTTTAAGTGTGAACTTTCTTCAAACACTAGTTGGCGCCAAAAGTACATAACAGGAAAAAAATGATATACAGGTAGTTATTAATAAATAATATTAGACAGATTCTCCTCTTTGACAATAATAATAATCGTAATTATTCTTATTATTCTTATTATGAATATTACGAATATTATGATTATTATTATTGTGATTATTGTGGTTGCTATGATGATGATGATGAAGATGATGATGATGATGATGATGATTCCGACCCCAGCGTCCGCCACGGCAGACGCTGGGGTCGGCGGTGCACAAGTGTGAATACCTTTTGAGGCTGCTAGCAGCTTTAATTATTATTGTAATTGTAATTACTATTAGGCATATAATAATAATAATAATAATAATAATAATAATAAGAAGAAGAAGAAGAAGAAGACGAATAATGTGAATACCTTTTGAGGCTGCTAGCAGCTTTAATTATGCATGTTATAATTGTTTGTCTTATAATTATAAGATGACTGTTCATC
>OOFB01016785.1:7285-32285 GCA_900323305.1 Trachyrincus murrayi | reverse complement strand
GAAGTTCGTTCGTCACTGGATTCAGACTTTTTCTCGTACGGAGTACGTGTCGCGATCCCTTTGTCCTGCCTCCGATTGGTTTACAAACACGCTGACGGAGGAGAAAGACTTCAGCCATCCAGGCTTTGGACTGTTCACAATGCTGCCGTCTGGTAGACGTTACCAGAGCATTCGAGCACGGACTACCAGACTCACAAACAGTTTTTTCCCGGCCATCAGGCTTCACAACCAGCAACACTAACATATTGATCATATTGACCACTGGAAAATATGCACTGGTCACTTAACCTAATTGAATGTACATATTTATCGTGTGGGTGTGTGAGTGTATTTGACTGTGGGTGTGTGAGTGTCTACGTGACTGTGGGTGTGTGAGTGTATTTGACTGTGGGTGTGTGAGTGTATTTGGTAACTCAACCTGGCTGCGTGTGTCTTGTTGTCAGTGCTGAGCAGGAAGGGCTCCTGGCTGAGAGTCACCTGATCTCCCTTACGGCTGACCGTGACCAATGGGAAGCCTTTCTGCTGGGTCCACGTGTTCATCATCTCCGAGATGTCCTGGTGCTGCCGAGTCACCTGAAGGAGAGGGAGATGATGTAACCAGTTAGGATTCAGTTCAGAACTTTATTAATCCCGAAGGAAAAGTATTTGACACAACTGCTCTGCTCAAGATGGAAAATAATAATACAAAATAATAAATAATAGAAACGGAATAAAAATAAAATACAAAATACAATATAAAAACGAGACTTCTCCTTGAACAAGACTTGGTTAGAAACAATAACAAACAGACCGGATCAACGAAAGGTAAAGAAAAAAGTAGTATTCCTCTGTAGGGATCCTTTCCATAATGTTGTCAAACACTTATAACAATCTGAGCCTGTCAGTGGAAAAAATAATCACTTTTAGAGGACGTACATTAACGGGCGCAATTGCCCCAAAGAGATACAATGCAGATGTTTTGCGGCTGCAGTCTTGCTCAATACTGGAGCAATTTCAAAAATTGTTGTCCGCATTAGTCAGTTAGACACAAAATGATGGGAAAATGGGGTCCAGGTTGAAAAATCCATAAGTTTCCCTTTAAGCATACTCAAAGTAAAAAAAATTTTTTACTACATTAATGAGTCATGACCGGTCAGTCCTAACATCAAATATGCAGTTGTTGAGCAGTATTTTGTCACGGTGTATTTAGATGTTTCCCATTCAAATGTGGATGCTTAGGAATAATTTCAATGTTGAATTATGGTTCGGACCAAATCAACCGAACTATAGGTGAGAAAGCGGCCTGAGTTGAATTATGTGAAAACACTCGATGAATGACGTCAATACGATCTCTTTGAGCCACATGACATAACATGACAGGACTCAAGCAGAAGTGGGAACGGATAGAGATGGAGCCACACACACACACACAAACAAGTGGAATGTTAGCATGTCACAAAGACGAAATCAAAGAAGTGATAGTTCACACACACACGTGCATGGACACACCTGTGCAATGCTGTTCCACAGGTCGTCGGTGACGGTGTTTGACCCGCTAAACTTCTTGAGGTACTCCACTATGCCCTTTCTGAACAGGTCCCCTGGGAGAGAGGCGTTGAGCATCAGCAGAATGGACGCCCCCTGGAAGAGAACGGCTACAGATGTGAACACATATCCAAAAGCCACAGTTACAAAATAGACGGTACATCCAGATATAAAGATAGATATGATGGCCAGGTACAGCTACTTTACTCATCCCCGAGGGGACATTTGGTCGTAACAGCAGCAGACAATAAAAGAAAAGATCAATATAGAAAAGTATGAATAGATTCACAATAAAAGAATAAAAAAAGAATGTAAACTAAAACAAAAAAAATTATGGCCCACCATGCAGTTGTGCACCTTACCGATGCATCGTTATCCATAGTTTGAGCAACAGACTTTCTCACTAGTTTCTCTGTGCATGTCGTCCCGTATTTCCACCATACCTTCTCGTAGGAGATGGAGTCGAACATCTCGGCCACCTGCTCCGGCGTGTCGGCCCGCGCCAAGACCGCGTGAGAGGAGTTCAGCGCGTCTTTATCCAGAGCTCTGAACCGCACAGCAAGGAACAAATTACCCTGGAAACACAAACACAATGCAGGTTTATATATATCGTCATAGGTCAGAGGTCATAGTGGTCACCTCTAGATAGGACCAAGAGTTGAGTTTGGTTTCTTCTGTTCCTTTTTGTTCCCTTGGGAGTATATTTGCTCTAAGTTTGATGCTTGGTGCATGCATTATTTGTTAGATTGTAAAACCTTAATAATAATAATAATAATGATTGCTTCAGTTTCACATGGCATTAGATGAGCTGTATGAGATGTGTGATAATAACCCAGTAACATTCTAAGTTACTTCTATGACTTTCTGTGCGTTCGTGGTACGCGTGAAGGGGACACAATAGTTAAAGAGGGCATAAGTAGGGTGGGGTGGGGTGGGGGTAGGGGGGTATCGGTGCGTTTGCTTACGATTTCCAGCAGGGGGTACTCTCGCTGCAGAGACATGTACTGCATGTATGTAGCAAAGCCTTCGTTCAGCCACAGGTCGTTCCACCAGCTCATGGTCACCAGATTCCCGAACCACTGGAACACAACGCTAATTAGTGCCGTGTTTCCAGGAGGTGAGGTATATACACGGTGTAGTCTCTCAAATGTCCTGTAACAAAGGAACTAAAGAAAGGGAGTTGCACGAGAAATGTTGCCTGGGGGTACGATAAACTAAGTGCGCGTTGCTAAGCAACCACCTGCATGTTAAAATATGAGCGCCAACAACAGACAATAAGTTAGCAAGATTTTAAGACTTGATACAATTTGTACATCATTCATCATGGATACAGTTCTGACAGAAAGAACCACTTCTGTTGCACTACATACAAACCTTTGTCATTATTCGACATCACACATACAGTACATTATTGTATCCTTATTATCAATGACCTTTTATGCGATAATGCAAAAATGAATTTTATGCAAAAATATATATATTGTTAAAGGGGGGGCCTGACAAAAAAAGGTTTGAGAACCACTGGGTTAGGGTATCTTGCTGAACAATGCTTAGCGTACATGTACACTGTGGACATCGGGGATTGAACTCAGTACCCTTCGGCTGGGAGACAAGCACCCTAACCACTAGATTAATACTATACTGCCTACACTACTATGCTAATATTTATGGGGAACTGTCACGCTCACGTTCCACAGAGAAGTTGGACCATTGACGTTAACGCTCAGGGACTACTTGTCCAAATAGGACTGATGGCGTCAATGGTCCTGAAGCACTGGTGGTGAGCCCACCTGGTGAGCCAGCTCATGGGCGACCACGGAGGCGATCAGCTGCTTCTCCAGGGGGGAGGACTGGTTGTTGACAAGCAGGCTGGTCTCCCTGAAGGTGATCAGACCCCAGTTCTCCATCGCACCCGCCAGGAAGTCTGGGATGGCCACCAGGTCTGAGGGAGAGGTGGAGACATGGTAAGAGTGTGTGCGTGTGTGTGTTTCTAAAGGAACAGAAGGATTATATTATTTTCCCTATTAGACATTTTATTTCATTTCGTTTTGTCCAAGTATTTCATTTGCTATTTCCCTGAGGACACTATTGTCACACTACGCCACCTGCTGGTGTGTGTGTGTCTGTGTTTCATCAGTGTATTTAATAATGTAATAACTTGAGTTTCGAATTAATGAATACATGTACAAATTTGAGGAGCTTTCATCCGAGACAAAGTTGAATTCTATGAAAATACACGATCAATGACATCATGAGAAAGCCACATGACCAACAGAGAATGTGTGTGTGTTTCAACACACCCAGTTTCCTGAGGGGGTAGTCGATGTCAAAGTAAGAGTTGTAGAACTGCAGCAGTTTGCAGGCTGTGTCCAGAGCATGGATCGTGTGTTCCTTCTTCTCTGGCACGGAGTACACAGAAACCTGTAACACACAGACATGCACATGCACACAAACACACACACCCATACACGCACACACACACACACACAATGATGTACATGCACCAATAAAACCCAATATATGTATTTTGAATAACAGGGGTTTTCCGGCTCACCTACCAGAGTGTTTGAGACGTTTCTGCTCACGCTCTCGAAGGCGGCGACGACGAAGGCCACCAGATAGGTGCTCATGTTGACGCTGCTCTTCTCAAACTCGTCCAGCAGGAGGCCGCTGGGAAGCTTCGTCGTCTTGGCCTGAATGAGGAACGGGGATAGGAGCCATCAGAAACGTCATCGCATTGAAAATCATACTGTCAGCATTAACAACGTATGTGACCTCGCTTTATACTTCTCCGTTGACCAGACACGACAATACAAATGAATGCACGCTGTATTTTCAGTTGAACAGATTATCCTACGCTTTTCATGGCAAATCAATATACTAAGAAACAGCAATTCTGTTTCTGGATGTGCATTTGGGGTTCGACAGTAGAGCTATACTGCCCCCTTGTGCCATATAAATGCAGGTACCGATGCAAAGATCCAGATTCGTGGATGTTCCAACAGAGAGGTCTAAACCAGGTCTGCACCAGGCAGAGCACCCTAACAAACTAACCAACTAACTTACTACAAATACTATTATTTTGAAAGGATATGCATGTGACCACCTGCTAACTTGTAAGTGGCTTTGGATAAAAGCGTCTGCTAAAATGACTACCTTTGGCATGTTGGACAGAGAGGTATAGCCCTCCTTGTGGCTGACCCTAACCAGGTAGGAGGCTTTGAAAGAGGGCTCATCGAAGCAAGGGAAGGCCTTTCTGGCGGCCAGCGGCTCGAACTGGGTGGCGGCTAGGAAACTGGAGAAAACACCATTGATATCAGAGACATCCATTCACAGAAAGAGCTGATTCTGTCATATGAAAGAGTATTTCTCATACAGGCAATGTGGTTACTGCCGTACACCAGATAGTTCCTAATTATCATGTCACCTCTTTTTTCCATCTTTGTTGGTGTACGAGCTGTTGTAGAAGCCATCGTACGTGCTGGACAGGCTGGCAGAGTATTCCAGAGTTAACACACAGACTTGGTTCTCCTTCAGCTCATCAGCAAACTTGATGGCTATTTGCTGCCTGGGCTTGTACTCCAATACGGTCACATCACCGGCCTTCCCATCACCCAGCTACACCAGGGGAACATTTACATCAAAACAAAACTGTTACAGTCCTAGACAATCATAGTCCAAAGACAACACAGAGAAGTGGCAGTGGCGTTTGTTCTGCAAGTTTATGCTACCATTATTGAACCTATTGCCCTCCTAACCGTCCCTGGAAGGAGGGGTCCCTCTTCTGTGTTCCTTCTCAAGGTCTCTTCCTTGATAATTAAGGGAGTTTTTCTCTTTACCCTTTAGAGGGCTTAGGGTTAGCGGGTGTTGTATAATGTGGGGCCTGTGAAGCCCTTTGAGACTGAGAACTGTGATGAAGGGTTGTACTAACAACATAGACTTGATGTGGTGCTGCGCTGGGATTAGTCTCACCTATCAGACTTTGGATTAATATCTAAAGTCTGATGCAGGCAGATGAGCTCAAATCTGGGTATATTCATATTAGTAAACTGTAAAAGGTTTCAAATCAACACCGTGTAGACTGGCCACTGTAGAAATACACATTAAAATCCCCTTCTGAAAGATTCAGCCACTCGCGCGAATGAGTTTTCTTCATGGAATCTCTCCCTTCCATTTTTTGGTTTCCGGCCCAGGCTCTGTGCCCCCCCCCTCCCCCCCAGTTCTGCTAACATAGTAGGACTGCTGGATCCGAGACTATGCTGGGCGCACAACGCGTAAACACCGTACTAAAGACTCTGAAAGGTGGTTGCAGCCTCACCTGGAAGGTTGCCTTGGTAATGTTGAGCTCGGCGGCATGCAGCACGATACGCTTGGTGTTGTGCAGCACGGACATGGTGATGACCGCGCGACCCGTGAAGGTCATGTTGTCGAGGTCGGGGTTCACCGTGAGGTCGTAGTGGACAGGCCGTACGCTGGCCGGGAGGCGGAGCTCGGCCCACGGGAACAGCTCCCCTGTGGTGGAGGCCGGGTAGACCGGCTCGAAGGGAGTCGTCGAGTTCTCACGACAACCTTTCTGTAAAAGTTAGTAAGTACAATGTATTTATGTATTTATAAGATGTACTGTATTTAGATACAGTACATCACACAGGTCATGCATTCGTGAACACCTGTCTATACAGGTAGGTTTTTAGTTGGATTGTAAAACAGTCTAAGTTGACAGCAGTTTGCTAATTAAAAGGAAGGTTATTCCAAAGTGTCAGAGTCACAGAGGAAAAGGCTCAGATCAGCTCAGATCAGCAGACCCTGATCTGAGGACCTATGGGAGCTATTTGTGCGGTGGGGAGAAAGTAGTTACTGTATATAGCTACTAATAGCTACTGTAAGCAGGCGCCTGGCCATGCAAAGCTTAGTTGAGGTCAACAAGATAAGATAATACTTCCAGATCGCAGACATCAGCAAGTAAAGGACAGTAGAAGAATAAAAATTTAAAACAATAAAAGTAAAAAGAATATACAGAAAATACCATATACACAATCAAAGAAGTAGAAATGTAGAAGCAAAAGCAAATGAGAAATAAGTATGTGACTGTGAGGAATCAATAAAGAGATTATGTCACTGGAGTTACAGATCGAAGAAAATGGAAACTAGTGTTTGCTGCTATACTTGAAACTGTTTAATGTTTACCTTTGATATTTTACATTTTCATATTGTAGGCTAGGCGTATATTTATTTATTTTTCTCTATAGTTTCACTTGAAACTGTTATGTTCATTTTGCACTAAAGTTCTTAATACAATGAAAAAATACTCTTGACAAAGTACTTTTCATTTGTCAAGTATTTAATTCACACAGGAGTATACAAAAATATGGTTCACCATGTGGTTATTTTATTTTATTATATTATTATTTTATATAGACTACTTATTTATTGAATTACCAGCAAACATGCTATATCGTGATATATATCGTTTTGTCTTCTTACCTTGGTGAAGGTACAGCCGGGGAGGAAGTACAGCACCATGGTCATGGACGCTACGATTACCAAAAACAGCACACATACCACCGTCGTACGCGTGGAGGGGCGAGAACAGGACCTTGTACAACAAAAACATAAATATTATGCCCGACTTTTATCTTGAAGTTCCACATCCATATGCATTCTGGCAAACTGTCAATATTGCAGCCATCCCATTTATGAATCATTGCTCCCAAAATTGTGGTTGTGGTTAAATCATTGATTTCCTTGCCCTTACAGAAAGTGGGTTTTAAAAAATATGATACATTTAAAACCACCATTTAGTTTATGGAGTATTTGTGTTTGTTTGACATAATGGTGGCGATAATCAGTTGCCAAATGAGACACATGAGTCTACTGAAGCTAATTATTTAGCTACAGTTACTTATATTCAGTAACTAATCTTTCTGTTGATGATCCAAAATGCATTCAATTATTCAGATCATCAACGGACAGTTTCTCCTTCCATTTTAAACGGCTGTTTAGAACACTGAATTGTGTATTTTGCACAAAGCTTACATCCACACCACAATGGATTGCCTTACATGGGCGGGGCCTGTCTTGTGTAGGGGGAGGAGCTAGCACGGTGGCCGGAGCTCCGGTTCATGAAGGAAATGCCCAGCAACCGTGCAGACGACTCGTTGTCTTCCTCATCCTCGTCCAAATCGTTCTCTCCCAAACCCCGAACCAGCAGGCGGGAACTACGAGGTTCATACACCACTTCATCCGGGTCGAGTGCTGGAAACGCCTGGGAGGGATAAAGCGTGTTAAAAAAGGCAAGCTACTCAATAGCGAGACCCTATAAACTGAGCCAGGCTACAAACTGCCAAAGGGAGTACATGTCATAGAAAGACATGATGTGACATGAGCGTTACCGGGAAGGCCGTGGAGTCCTTGGCCAGGTCCACTACATCCGGTTCCTCCTCAAACATGCTGTTCTCTATCATGTTCCTGGGGAGGTTGGCATGCTCTGTAAAAAGTTAAAGTAAAGTACACAAGGAGAAGGTAAACAGCAAGGCCTTGAGACCTTAAAGGAATACACAAGTAGGTTTACTTAATTTACTTAATGAGAAATGCTCTTGGAATTTGAGCAAGAGAAACTAGAAGAGCAGGAAGCTTTAGTCACTAGATGCAACATAAAGCCCATTCTAACAAAGCAGTGACCCAGGATCCTGGTTTACTGTCCTATATATGGTGAACTCACTGCTGTGGTCCCTTTACATGACTGTACAAAATAAAAAGAAGATGTCAGAGTAATGAAATCAGAACTGCACATAAGCCTTTGTCATACCATACAGTAAATAGGTCGATATTATCCCTACCGGCAGACTACTGCATACCAAGAAACGCTTTGTGCGGTGATCGTGGTTAGGTCTGATTCAGCAGAACAAGCCCCTTACTGTGCTTCAAACAGAGAAACGTTCAACTTCCCAATTCAATAAGCTAAAGAAGTGAAACAGTATAGTGTGCAAGTTTCACTGCACGTTCCAGCCATACTCAAACTCTGTAGACAGTGCATTTCCAGCCTTATTTAATAACAGGTTTAAATGCCAACAACAGGGTGGTCGTTAATCCACATTAGAAAGTCACAGTATTGGTAATTGAATTATTTTGACACCAAGCAGCAAGATATTGTCAAGACTGTGCCAGCAAATGGGTGTATGTCTGGCTATTTACATCTCTCTTTCTCAAATCAAATAAATAGCCTAGAGACCAGGAAACATTTACCACCAAACCTGATATGCAAGGTGATGATAAGCATGTAATGAATGTAATGAACAAAGGACGTAACTAGACTCTTGTCCGTCCATATGTTTCTGTTGACACTAAGAGATAGCAGACGAACACGGGTGGTGTATGGAGTAGAGTAATAAGACATACATACAATATAAACACAACCATGTTGACAACAACATTTATGAACCGCGTCTTTACTACTAACCATTAATTCCCAACAATTCTGCAGCGTTACGAAAAAGTCGCAGGCCTCTTTGCTTGTGTTAACAAATCACTGCACACTTTACGACCACAACACAAAAGGTCATAGTTGTGTTACAAGTTGACGTTACAGCTGAACCCCTATCACCAACAGACTACAATCTAAAGCACAAACTCTGCGGCTAAAGCAAGCAAAGCGAACCAGGCACGTAGACTAGTACAACACAGAAGACTGGCTTTATTTCAATTAAACTGAAAGTGAAAGTTAGGCGTAATAGAACCGTATAGTTTATAATGTTGGACCACCACATCTGTTGCATATTTCCAGTACAGGTATAATCCAGTTATTATTATTTTGTAGTATTACATTTGCACAAACCTATTGACACAAAAATCAAACACAAATTGATAGGATAGCTGATTTCAAAGTCAACTGAAAAACCCCACAGGCAGTTACTTTAAGCTAACTCCAGCTAGCCGGTGGCTAGGTGTTGTTGTTGTTAGCCGCTAGTTAGCCGCTAGGGCATAGGATCACCCCGGTGCTTACCCGATAAGTTACTGTCAAACGGGTCCATACTGAAAACCCGGGCACTTCCACAGACAAGTTGACGCTGAAAACAACCCCTACTAGACACAGTAGGCGACGTATCTTTACGAGCTGTGGAGGGCACCCGTTGACTTTAGATAACCTGGTAATCTTCCGCTGATATAGACGCCATAAAGATTAGGGGAATGACAGCTTCCTCTCTTGTTGACAGTTTTTCACACAAGTGCCACTCTGTCGTTCTATTGGCTGCTGGGCGTCCGGCGGGCGTTACTGTGCTAAAGGAGGTGGAGCCTCGTCTCCGGGTCCTCTAGCGTCAATAAATATAATGACCTCATCAAACGCTCAGCTGACTGTAAACTAATGTATTAGTTTGTCATATATTTATTGGTCATATTTATGACTTGGAT
This sequence comes from Trachyrincus murrayi, assembly GCA_900323305.1. Lineage (NCBI taxonomy): Eukaryota > Metazoa > Chordata > Actinopteri > Gadiformes > Macrouridae > Trachyrincus > Trachyrincus murrayi. The sequence goes on along the minus strand of OOFB01016785.1, from coordinate 22,355 downwards.
CAATAATTCTGTTTGAATTTATAGTTTACTAAATAAGGATGAAGTATAAATCTTCATGCTTATATTTCACATTATTATTTCAGTACTGCACGGCTTTATTATCACAGGATGCAGTGTTAATCCTTTTAGGCCTACTCCTTCGTTTACCAGGCTAAATATTAATCACAAATATAGTCATGCAGCTCCAGTGTTGGGCAAGCTACTTGGAAAGTGTAGTGAGCTAAACTACCAGTTACTCTACATTAAATGAAACTTCACTACACTGAAGCCCCCCAGAGAAATGTAGCAAGCTAAGCTACAGCAACAAAAGTAGTTTACTACATCAAAGCTATTTTTTTTTACATTGAACCAACTTCATTCCAAGTCAATGCCATCTCAGTGATCAATAAAAGTCAGTCAAACAGATAGGCAGGCAAAACATTTAAACAATAAGCTGTGCTCTCTGCTCTCACTGCTCCAAAACCAATTTGGCAAAAAATGTGCTCCACAAAATTACAAAAAGCAGGTGTCGAGAGTGTGTGTGTGTGTGGGTGTGTGCGTGAGACACTCAGGATCAATTCCTCTCCATCCTCACCCTCTGCCATCTTTACATCAAGTAAACTCAAGCTCGCGTGTCTGTAGCAGACAAGTGGCAGGATTGGTACGAGACGTCACCGTTATACACACCGCATTACCTGATCAATAAAAGAGCTTCGCTACTGAAATGCTATTTGATTCAGAAAACAGCGAAGATACCACCGCGCTACTGAGAAATGTAGTTAAACTAGTAGCGCCGCTACTGCCCAACACTGTGCAGCTCTTAGACTTTATAAAGTCAATGGCAGTGCTGCTACAAAAAATCCAAAAAACAAATGTGTGTAATCTCAATTAAATCTTTTTATATCGAAAAGCTACATTCACACAGGTGGTCCAAAAGAATAAGAATACCTAACAGCATTGCTGTGATGATGATCCAAAATGATCCAATTTTGGATCATTTTGGATTAGTTTTGTATCCATTTGTAATCATTTTGACGTTAATGAATGTGTGCATTGAGCCAGTCTCGCAGGGGTCCGAGGTTCCTCTGCATCCACAGAACATTCTTCTGCACGTTGTCCAGGGCAACCTGCATCGCTGTGAGCTCAGACGCTTGCTCTATGATGGACTTGAAGAATGACTGCATCTGTGATTACAGGGAAGATATTAGGCTGTCAGTCAGACAGACAGACAGTCAGACAGACAGACAGACAGACTAACAGTACACATATGTACTCAAAGGGGAACAGAGTACTGCTTCAACTGCTGCTTCAACAGAGTATTGCTCAAGTGTTTCACGGAAACGCTGTCTGGGAGAAGGGACAATTGTTCCAAATCCGAGCAATGAAGAACAGAAATCCTGGACAAATGACATCAATGGTCCAACTTTTCCACATTTATTTCATGGAAACGGAGTTTATGTTTTTGCATGATTTTTCCAACACACGTATGAAGCAGTACTCAGTAATATTAGGAAAGTGTGACACCCTTTAAGATATACACAAACCAGATTGACCATGAATGACCATGGTGATCATTTGTTGATCACATGTTGTTTGCATGATAATTGCCACTATACTGAAAAGTACTGCACTAAAACGGCACTCATAGTAAAACTGTATATTTCTTGGTGTTTAAATATGGTGAGTCAATACGGGAATTACATCAGCGAGTTCTTCTGGTGAAGAGAACTGTGCGGTGGTGCCGACAATAAGGCTCCTGATGCAGAATGAGCCAAACTGGAACCTGCCGAACAGAGAAGGAACCATTACTAATGTGGTGTGTCTCTAGGACCTCTCTTAAACACCCTCTCTTTAAAACACTTCTGTACGCCTCTTAATTGCTTAGTTAATTCCATTATTTGTTAAAATTAAAATATTGATATGAATGTCATTCAAAATATGGATATGAATGTCATTCAAAATATGGATATGAATGTCATTCAAAATATGGATATGAATGTCATTCAAAATATGTTTGAACGTTTGTTTAAAACGCTCAAATGAATTAGCTGAAGTTATACTAACTTTTGAACCAGCACGCCCCAGTTTTTCTTGACAAAGTCCCAAGCCAGGCGCTGCCCCTGTGGATTTCTGGCCACCATGTAGACGAGAGTGGACAAGTCCTGGTTCCGAATCACTTCTCCTTTCAGGGCGAGCTCCAGCAGTCTTTTACACACACAACGTTGCATGGGTAACACTTTACAATAAGGGTACATTAATGAACCATTAATCAACATTAGTTAATGCAGTAATACACATTATTATATAGCATTAGCATAGGGGTTAGGGTTAGGGTAACCCTAACCTGATTAAATAATGTATAAATTAATACTTCAGTTAACATGAACACCATTACCTTAGTTAACATGAACACCATTAGTAAATGATTACTAGACCATTAGTTAACTGTAAATTAACTGTGAATGCTTATTACTGCATTAACTAATGGCATATTTTTCATTAATGGTTAATTAATGTACCCTTATTGTAAAGTGTTACACTATGCACTTGAATTGAAAAAATACTATTCCTATATACAGGAAAACTATTATGCAGTACATCATTTACACAACACGGTGGCACCATAAGCTACTGTTAAACGAAAGGGGAGAGAATGCACCTGTTCAGCTTATCCGTGTCTCTGCTGCTGCTCATGGCTGACAGCATCTTGTCTTTATGCGTCTCCGAGTTAGAGACGGTGTATGTGTGGAGAAGGGCCTCCCAGCCTTGGTCATCCTGGGCCCCCACTGAATATATGGTCTCTGTCAGGTCAGTGGGTAGGCTGGGGGTAGCAGAGTAAACACAAGCAAAGTACATACACCATATTAGAGCCAGTGCGTGTTTTGATTGCGTGTGTTGGAAGGAACGTAATGGAACAGCCCGATACTGCAGTCAGGCCTATGCCTGGAAATGCTGCTCTTGATGTGCGCCATAGCAGCACTAACGGTGTCAGATATTGATGAATATTTAAGCACTCAAACATTACAGAGTCAGACCTGAGTGTTCCCTTGGAGTGGAGCCAGTCTGTGAAGCTCTGATTGGCCTGCCGCAGACAGGGGGCGTGGCCCAGGTCACAGGCCAGGGACAGTACCTCAGACCTCAGGTGTCGCTCGGACACGGAGCCCTGGTCCCCCCACGTCTGCTTAGCAATCACACCGCGGAAAAAGCGGAGGATGTACGTCTGCACGGGGAGAAATACAAATCTGCCATGTCACAAATATTTAAATAGTTACAGGGCGAAATTATATATGATAAGGATCTGGTTACCTAGGACTCCTAACCCTTAACCCCTTACGAAACCCGGCTTCGGGTTTCATAGGGGCTTTGTTCGGCCTTCGATACATGGTATTTAGGAAATCGTGGGTTCCCATCTGCATGTGACCTTCAGCCTTCCTTACCCTGAGTTTAAGGGTGAGGTCGTGGTCCGTCCTCTTCTCCAGCATTCTGTAGTAGGCCTCCAGGAAGCCCAGGCCTTGCAGGAGGGGAACCGTGTGGGTCTCCAACGGCAGGTAACCAATCAGGTCTAAGGCTCTGCCCACAGACAGCTTCCCAGTCCTGCAGGAGGACAACATTGGAGGATTTATCCACTGGACAGTCATTTCACATTCAAACACATACACTCTTTTTTTTCCCAACACACAGAAGCATCGTCAAACAGAAATAGTTTATCTGTTGTTGTTGTTGTTAAAGGTACAATATGCAAAAAGAATGTTGTTTGAAATGTGCTCTAAAACACTGGCTCAATGCATACATGACAATTCTGTCATGTAGACGCTAACTTTAAGGCTACAGGGATCTAGGTAAAGGGAGAGTAAGGAGAGGCAGGAGTGAGGAGCAGAGTGTATTTAGACTGGAGCTAGCTTGGACTGGAGCTATCAACACTGTGTATTGCTATTTTGCACAAAAAGCACTCTATCAATAAAGTTTGATTTGAAGCCTAAACCCTAACCCTTGAAGAAAAAAAAACGACACACATGGCATGCTTACACGACCAGCTGGAAGGCGTTGTGTATGAGGTGAGTTCTGTCTTTGTAGCTCAGAGCCGTGTGGTTCTCCCTCAGCAGATCGGTTAACTGGTCCCAGCCACGGCCCTCATAGTGGACCAGGTAATACCCCGCCATGTCTGTGTTCATCTTCACCCAGCCCACCTCCTCTCCTACATGCACGCTGTCTAGAGGACGACACCACGACGGTAGCTTACACTGATGCTAATGTCCCATCCACACTTTACATTACAGTACATTTAGTCATTTCATACAATCAAATACATACATATAATCAAAATAATAAAACGTTATAGTGCTGCACAACCTATAGTTCAAATAAAACAACTGGACATCAGAAATACAAGGTTAGTAATGTTTCTTATTAGTAATGTTTCTCTTTTTGTATCAGTGGTAGTGCCAACAGTAGTTACAGTAGATGTCATGTGTCAAAGTGCTTACTAGACTCCACAACCATGTCTAAAATTCCACAACAAATGGTAGACACACACACACACACACACACACATTGATGTGGCTGTGTAGGTGAGGTCTTGTCTCTTACCTGTCTGTGTCACCATCAGGTGCCGATGCACTGTGCTGGACGTACTCGTCTTGAAGGTCAGAGGAATGTGCCAAAGGTACCTATAAAGTAATAAACAGAAGAACGATTGATTCAAGTCATGAACCAATGATATCTGCCAACATGACCAATGATAGCTTTGCAATAAATAGTGTGTGTGCATGTGTGTGTGTGCGTGTGCGTGTGTGTGTGTGTGTGTGCGCACGCTCACCCGTGCTGCAGCGTAGCCCAGACAGGGTCGGATGGGAGAACAGTCTTCAGGAACCTTTCCTGTCTCAGCAGGAGGCGGGATCCCTCCCTAGCAACCGTTACCAGGGGAACACCCTTCTGCAGGGTCCAGGTGTTCATCATGGCCGTCAGGTTTAAGTGTTCTCCTGCAAACAGGTACTGCAGCAAAAACAGCCAATCACAGTTCGGATTACAAAAGCATGAACATTTGTGATTATCTAGCACTAGTTGTCCAGAACGCTCTCAGCTGTACAACTGTTGTGGAACTTTGTAAATGTAGAAATAGTTGTGGAACTTAGAAAGCACTTTGATATGTAGTGTTTGCACTACAAGGAATACACTGTAACTGTTTACAGAAAATGTATTATTCATTATTTCTATGGCTACTCTGTACACTCGTTCCTGTTATTTATTTCTGTTTTTAATATTTTACTGTATTTTTTTGTAGCTACTCCAATTTTGATCGGTCGCTTGTAAGTCTCTTTGGATAAAAGTGTCTGCTAAAAGAGTAAATGTAAGTGTGTAAGTAAGTTACATAAAATATGGTGTGGAAAATGAAAAAGACATTAGGTTAGTATGAAAGTGATTACTGCATTCTTGGAGGCTTGGCGGTCGCTGTAGCAGAATTTCCCTGAAGTGAAATCCTCTTCTGAGCATGTCTGTGAAATTTGATTATTTTCCGATTTACTATCAAGAGTATATCGTTCAAGTTGTCCATTTGATTGATGAGAACGTCCCGAATCATAAGATGGAATGTGAACAAATGTAAATGATGCATGTCTCGTACATTAGCCAGGCTGTCCCACAGGTCCTGGTTGTGTGCGTTGCTGTAGTTGAACTTGCGGAGGTATCGCACGATCCCGCTCTGGAAAACCTCATCTGTCAGGAAGTGTCTGAGCATGTGCAGAACACATGCTCCCTAGTGGGGACAGAAGCACATTACGAGACTTCACTAAACAACTTTGCTGAGGGAGAGAGAAATGGAAACTGGTGTTCATGTAACTAAATAAGATAAAATACCTAATTAGGAATTTTGTTAACTTTTTTATTTATTTGCTAAATTACTAAATGTAAACAGCATGCATGTCGCGAACGCCATACTTTGTCATATGAGACAGTGTCAAACATCTCGTTGATCTGCGTGGGGTTCTCTGCTGGGCTGGAGATGGGCCTGGAGGAGTTGAGAGAGTCACGACCGACCGCTGCAAAACAGGTGTTCAGCAGATACTCCTCCTGTCAGGAGCAGAGCACAGGGGAATCACTCCTCTATCCTATCTGCTTCATCATGTCAGGGCTGTTGAATGAGAACATGAGAAGCTATACCACTTGGAGCTCTGGATACGTGGCCTCCACTGCGATGTACTCCATGTATCTGGCGAAGCCTTCGTTCAGCCAAATGTCGTTCCACCAAACCATGGTCACCAGGTTCCCAAACCACTGTAGGGAAAACTTTCAGTATCAGGCAATGTCTGTTGGAACAGTTCTTTTGAATTTGTGTCTCCCTATGAAAACATGAGAATTCATTCAACATGACAACATTTGTATAATTTTTCATTAAAGATACAGGTAGTCTCTGAGGTTGAAACGAGGGGAAAGTGACGCACCCTACAAGTCAGATGACGTAAAAAAGGCGAGAAGAACATCTTGTAAAATACGTACCTGGTGGGCCAGCTCATGGGCTATCACCATGGTAACCCAGAGTTTATCAGTGGCTGACGAGGTGAGGGGGTCATAGAGGAGACTGGTCTCTCTGTATGTGGTCAGACCCCAGTTCTCCATCGCTCCCGACTCAAAGTCTGGGATGGCTATGAGATCTGAAGGAGACCAACAGGGATGAGAACCAACACCACTGTACCAGACATAGGTCCACACAACACCACCGTACCGTACATTTCTCTACTCCCATAGGTCCACACAACACCACCGTACCGGACATAGGTCCACACAACACCACCGTACCGTACACTTCTCTTCTCCTGTAGGTGCAGGAATGTTCGATTGCACTTGAATAAAATATAGCCATAATGCCCATGTTTATGTTTTATCCTAGGCTACTCTGCACTCTGTCCAGAGGTTTTTTTAAACTAGGCTGTGCAGCAGGATAACTTTTTCTGTAGTTTCAGCAATTTTGATCATATACTTTGATTGTTCTCAGCCTCACTTTGAAGTCTCTCACGAAAAAAAAAAAAGCGTCTGCTAAGTGACTACATATAAATATGATGTGATGTGTACCTTGTTTGGATAGTGGGTAATAAATATTGAAATATTTCTCATAAAAGTCCAGTGTCTTGACAGCGACCTCCAGAGCATAGTGGGTCTGCCCCAGCTTTTCAGGAGCAGCATAGATGGATACCTGGAGAAAGGGTATAATATATAATATATAATATATAACAGTGGTTCTCAACTGGTCTAGCCTCAGGACCCACATGTGTCATAAGTCATCAAGTCGCGATCCAAAAATAAAAAATGTATTTACCAATATTGCAGTAATCAACAATGCCTTCATGTACTGTTAAAAACATTGAGCGAACAAAAAGCTTCAACAATTGGGGCTGAACTCAATGAAACAGTAAGCCATTGAAACATGAATTAACATTGAAACATTAGTAAATTCATGGGTTTCTTTCTAAAGATTAAGGATTGGTATATGCTCTGTATCCACTGAAAATGCCCTTCCACCAGTTGAGAATCACATATATAGACAAAAAAGGTGAATAGTTTCTGTCATGACTCCAATACCTGGACCCCTGAGGAGGTAATCGCTGAGACAGATCTGAAGTCACAAATAACAAATGCGACAAGGTATGTGCTCATCTTCACGCTCGTGGCAAAGTGGTCTTCCATCAGGTCCTCCTTCAGTCTGACCGTCTTCTCCTGTAGTACGGGAGAATGTACACATGTAACACATGTTAGACAATGCTTGGTCTCACAAATCAGACTTTAGATTCATATCTAAAGTCTGATGGCAGACGAGCTCAAATCTGGGTGAACGGGCGTTTCTCTTTCTTTCGGTTCATATTTGTTTCGACCAAATCATGTTGCTGGAGGCGCGGATCTGTAAGCGCGTAATTGCTGAACACAAACTCGGTCAGCAGTAGTAAACTGTAAAAAAGTATCTGTAAAGGTTTCAAATCAACACTGTGGAGACTGGCCACTGGACACTTATTAAAATCCCCTTCTGAAAGCTTCATCCACTCAAGTGAATGAGTTTTCTTCAGTAGAATATCATCATAACAAAACAGGAAACAAGGTATAACTCCGCCCCTTTCAGTTTCTGGTTTCCAGCCCAGGCTCTGTGCCGTCTCCCCCCAGAAGTTCTGCTATAACATAGTAGGACTGCTGGATCAGAAGTTCTGCAATAACATAGTAGGACTGCTGGGTCCCAGAAGTTCTGCTATAACATAGTAGAACTGCTAGATCAGAAGTTCTGCTGTAACATAGTAGGACTGCTGGGTCCCAGAAGTTCTGCTATAACATAGTAGAACTGCTAGATCAGAAGTTCTGCTGTAACATAGTAGGACTGCTAGATCAGAAGTTCTGCTGTAACATAGGACTGCTGGATCACAAGTTCTGCTATAACATAGTAGGGACTGGATCCGACTAGACATTGTGTGGTGGTGTGTATAATGGACACACAGCTACACTCACTATGTGCATGTTAGACAAAGCGATGTGCTCTGGGCTCCTCCTCATGCTGATGGTGTAGTTGGCTTTGAAGCTCGGCTCGTCAAAACAAGGAAAGGCCTTCCTGGCACTGGTGGGCTCAAAGTGAGTGGAAGCCAAGACCCTGCAGTAGAAAAAGATAGAAGACAAATATATATAATATAATAATATATAATATAATATAATAATATATAATATAATGCAAGACTAAACAATACAATATACATGTCAGGGTCCAACGTTAGACAATATGCCACTGGCCCAGTCGGGTCAGTGGGTCTGAAACATACTGGTCCCAAGAACCTTTTAGTGTAACTATCATTATAATAATCATAAAACCACAGACTTTTGTTACTTTACATGTTTAATTGTGTCAACGGACACTGGATTTTGGTTTTATAATGCAAATATATATATTTTTAAATATGACATTTTTTAGAACTGGCCCAATCGGGACAGTGAGTTGAAAGTTTTACTGTCTCTACGTGACTTTTTACTAGACCTGGGCCACTGGGCACCCCTTATTGTTGAACCCTGCATGTATGTGTGGTGTGAAGGTCTAAATATCTCCTAGCCGTGTTTGAGTTGTGAAATCATACCGGGTCTCGCCAGAACCGGTTTTGTAGCTGCTCTTGGAGAAGCCATAAAAGCCCTCCGTAAGCTCTGCCACAAACTCAACATGAAGAAAGTACTTCCGCCCACTGCTCAACACCCTGGGACAGAAGACGGCCACCTGCTCATGGCCAGGGTGGTGCAACACTGGAAGAACCTGGAGAGATACACAATCGTTTACCCCTTTACCTGCTTACATCCTATAGACTCACTGCACCCATGCATTTCACAACAGTCTCTAGGGTCCTCTGACCAACTACTGACTCAGAAACATTTTAAAACTGGGGGCGATCGGTGGCACCTAGGCTCTGGAACACTCTCCCTTTGGTTTTAACAGCAGCTTTAAGACAGCCTTATGTTATAATGTTTGTAGCAGTGGACCCTGCTACCTGCCACTAAAGTGTCTGTTCAGGGCTCCTCCAACACCAGGACACAGGCAGCTGATGATTGAAACCGGTTTATTGCAGAGGTTGCGAATGGTTTAAGCAGGCAGAGCAGGTGGTACGTCCTGACATGCTAGCACTCCTCCTGAGTGTGTGGTGGTGGCTGGTTAAACCTGTGGGCCTTGATTGGCCAATGCCCCACAGGTGTGCAGCCTCACCCAGCCCCAGAGTCTTAAACCAGCCACCAGCAAACACATTCGGGAGGAGTTCTAGCATGTACCAACTGCTCTGTTGTTCAAACTACCACAAACTGACAATAAACCGGTTTAATCATCTGCCTGTGTCCTGCTGTTGGAGAAGCCCTGGAAAGCCATGGTAGATGGCATGTGGCAGGGGCAAACTGCCACAAGTACTTTGTGACTTAATTGTCTGTGAAAGGCGCTATAGAAATGAAACTTACTTAAAGCTACTTTCGTTAATCAACCACCGCTGCTTGTTTATTGCAATACACAAAAAGAGAACAGAAAGAGCATTGGTTTGAATGGAGTACTTCATTCGTTAGCAGCCTACCTGGTCAGACAGGTGTGCTAGGTTCTGGTCCAACAGCGTTGCGTTGGATATCTGAAGATCCTTACTGTGGAGGACCACCCAGTTGGTGTTGTTCTTCACCTCAATCTGGATGCGTACAGAGCCGGTCACACGCAGAGCCGTGAGGTTAGGGTGTAGCCGGAGGTCGTAGTGGAGGGGCACGATGTACCTAAGGTACAAGAAAAGAAATACTCTGAAATGACACTGTAATGGGCCAACATACATCTACTGATTGGCTGTACGTGTACAACGGATGGTGTACTTAGGCAGGCGCAGGTGACTCCAGGGGAAGGAGAGATCGGCGGTCCCAGAGGAAGAGGCTCCTCCTGTGGGACTGGGAGAGGTGGAAGCCTGGTGGGCCGATGAACACCAAAACACGGCCACTTGGAGGAGGGACAGAGTGAACAACCTCACCAAGAACACCATGCTTGAGGATGTATGTTATTCTGTGACGGCTAGTAATGAGAACATAAGGAGTAACTGAGGACTAGTAAGGTGGGGTAGGCTGTCTGACGGTTGGGGGCTGGGGGGTAACACTGTCAGAATGGGGTTGTGGAGGGAACACCCATTGTTTTGAAATGTTGAAACACCTTCATTGAATCTGGAAGAAAATGAAGACAAGTAGTAGTTAAAGTAGTGGACGCTTTTGTTTCATTTACAAAATGTTTTTTTGTACATTTCTGTATTATAAACATAATGCTAACTGCAATTAATAATCCAACTGCAATTAATAATCCAACTGCAATACGTTGTTATTTAGCTAACGTATCTCCGTCACATAGGAATTTGTGCAAACCTACAGATAGGCCTATGGCCTTGTAGGAAATGATCGCGAATAGATTGACAGATACCAATACGAAACCAAATTCAACTAACAAGACAACAAAAACGCCTATACGGCTGAACCGAAATACGTGCGTAAACTAAAGCACATGATGCGGACTAAACAATGTGTGGACAGCAGAGCTAGTACGGTAACATAACAGCTGAAGCCTGCAGGAGTGTTGAACTCAGTTCAAATGAGGATAGATTAGACGGAGTCGCGCATTGCGCCGCGCTGAACTGTCTTAGGCTAGGCCTATTAAATGTGTAATATTCGGATTATGCGAAAGAAAAACACCCCTGCCTACATGTAAAACAGCGAACTAATAGGCCTACCTACCTGTATGTTTTATAACATGTTGAAAATAAACGCTAACACGTTCATTTATACTTTCGCGCATCCGGACAACCTGCGATGTAGTTTCGTTTTCTGATTAGAGATCCCGCCCACTTTTAATTCAAAAGCCCAGTTAACCGTCGTGTGTGTGTGTGTGTGTGTGTGTGTGTGTGTGTGTGTGTGTGTGTGTGTGTGTGTGTGTGTGTGTGTGTCCTCAGGTGCAACGTCTGTCTCAGTTGATGTATTGATACGATCAGTTTTCTCACCTCAGAGCGAACGGCGGGTGGGGATCCTGTGGTTACAACAACACAACTACAAACTGTCCTTCATGTGTTTCTTGACATCTCGACAGTACAAAGAAGTACAAAAAAAATAAACAGGTAATCAAGTCAACTATTCTTTGAGGTCCGTGACTTCCCCGTGTCTGCCTCTGTGCTTTCTCTCTGGCGGGTTCCAGGGGAGGTGTGAGACCACGTGACGGAGAGGTGGAAATCTCCAACGATCCAATGCAGGCGCACTCCACGCATACCCCCCCCAAGCCTATTATAACATAACACACGCCCTCCACCAAACACACAACAGAGACGACATCAGAGAGGTACACAAGCAGATTGGTAGACATGGCGGAGAGAGCTACCGGTCTATTTTACCTACCGATCATTTATTTGTGGGCAGGTAAGGAGGGGTCCCTCTTCTGTGTTGCTTCTCAGGGTTTCTTCCCTTGGATTTGGGGAGTTTTTCCCTTTACCTTTAAGAGGGCTTGGAGTTAGAGGGGTGTCGTATAATGTGGCCCGTGAAGCCCTTTGACTGTAACGTGTTATGATTTGTGGTAGCAATAGTATATGTAAGCAATAGTGAGGTGTATTTCTGTTTGTATGGGGATTTTTTAAATGTTTTTAAGATCAAACTATGAAGGCAAAAAAAACATTATGCATACATATTATGTAGGCTACTATACATACACTGTTTTCTCTGGCATCTTCTCTCCCTCCTCCTGGATTTATGCTGTAGGTGGAGGCAACGTGGAGGCGGATATTCTGGCATCTCTAGTGTCTCCGGTCCACCTGACGGGGGACCGGCAGGGCTGGACCCTGCTGATGTGCGTTGTCACTGACTTGGGCAGAGATCACCTGGAGGTCAGCTGGAGGTCGTCCTCTTCGGAGGAGGGCCAACACGGGGCCACGTCTCCGGTACCACTCGGCATCCACGGCCACAGGAGGGATCGTGTGCATCGCGGTGGACGCTTCCGGAGTGTTGTGACGGTGATCACCGTGGCGACCGACAGCTGGCCTTCGTACCGCTGCTCCGCGAGGCATCGACACTCCCACCACCACCACCACCCACACCACCAACACCACCCCCACCCCCTCCCCCACCCCCACCCCACCTCCACCACCCACACCACCTCCACCACCTCCACTACCCCCAGTACCTCCACCATCCCCAGCACTCCCACCAGGTGATCACGAACACCAGACACCAGACCCCCATCTTCTCAGGTCGGTGTCAACGTTTCATTCAACTTTATTAGTACTGTGCATCTCATACAAACAGCTCAGTGCTTTACATTAAACATACAATAAAACAATAACATAACACAATGCTTCCATTAAAAGAGGAAAAAAAATCAGGAAATAACCATATCTAGTCATGACTCATCGGGTGTAGATATATCTGTGATTTACTGGTACACTTTAAACTCATGTCTTGTTCTTGTTCTTGTTGAGCACTTCTTATTGTTTGCTCAAATGTATCTGTGTGGTTCTACTGTTATCGTAAACTCATGTCTTGTTCTTGCTGTGTTGTCTCACTTGTTGCTCTATAGTTCATGACGATAAGATAATCTGTTGCAATTGAATGCTGCTTTTCAAATGAGATATTTTTAATTAATATATTCAGTTGTTCAGTCACTCCAAATTATTTAAATATTCTTTGTACTTCAAAAATTCCAGATGACCAGAAAATCTGCAACGGAGATATGATTGCAAGAGGTAAAATATAACAACAACATTAATATTTGTTGTTTTTCTTTTCAAGTTTGAAGTTTATTTGTCATATCATTATCATTAGAACAACGAGTTGATGGCCATGCAATGCTTGAATTTTGAGCGATTTCCATGAGTAATGTGTCGTTTCCTGCAATCACTGATCATTAACTCCATGTTATTTTAGTGAACTAGAAACACACATACATGTAAATTATGGTCATTATTGTCATGTGAAATATGTCATGTGTCCACCTTATATAACTGATACTGATTTGTATATGATATTAATCTGTATTGGAAGGATAATCATTGGATGTTTTTTTATGTAGAAATGCCTAACCAGGTACAGGGGTCGCAAAAGTAATAATATAATATTAATATAATAGTAAAATAATAATAGTAAACTTGTGGTAATGTTCTCTGCATTGTCCTTTACAAAAAAACAAACAAATAAATAAGTAAAAGTCTTCACGCAACACAGCAACGTATTGAGAATGGTTATGGTGTGTTCTTCAGATGGTCTCTGGTGGACAGACCAGGTCACCGTCCTGGTCCTCAGGCTTATTCTCACCAAGCTGCTCATCTTCAACACTCTGATCACGGCTCACGCTGCTGTGAAGTGGTAAGAAGTTCAGAACCCAACACAATGTAAACACTGCATATATATCTCAAACTGGGACATTTAGACTGCTGGGTGCTCTGTCTTTTTACATTGTAATTAAATTAAATTGACTTGACTTAAGCGTAGCTACAATTGACCTTTCAGATTGTGGAGGATGGAGATTTCACACGTCAACAAGAGAAGACACTTGTGAACGCACGAGGTTCCTAACTGCCGTCTCACTACGAAGATATCCCCATGGGAAACATGTTGTATCACCTGGTACTGTACCGCCGTTGGTCCGACAAACATGACATTGAAGGTGGTTTTCTAGTAAGACAACTTAGTGGATGTTAAGAGGGAATAGTAGATAGTTTTGCCACATTTCAAACCACGTTCCTGTTCCCTCCAAATCGCAGGTGCTACTCAGTGTGACAGTTGAAAACTGGTTGACAAGCCTTGTATCTGATCACACCCTAACCTCAGACAGATGGGGGAGCTTAAGTCTGCCATCTGGGTGTTGGGTGGGTCGATGTTCTGTGTTCCACATAGAATTGACACACACATGTGAAGTGACAAATGAACAGTAGTCAATGTTTGTTTTTCTTAATTGATTTTTTTATTTTAAATAAAACACTTGCACATTTTGTTCCTCCATGTTTTTGTGACCGTCGTTTGGGGTAGAACACTAAAATTGCAATAGAGTGCCACTAGGTGGCAGTACAATCACATCTGACTTTTTTTGTGTTTTTTTTCATTATTATTATCCAACAGCAAGAGTATGGAGCTTAACTTCCTCTACAGGACACTACATTTATAAATAAGTTAAGGTATTTCAACATTGAGCAGTCACTCATAAAACCAAATAGACACTCATACATAACACAAAGAGATCACAATGCCAGCGTCTGAGCACAGACCTACACGAGAACATCCACATGGGGGCGCACAAGTTACATGTTTACAGGGGCCCATCGTGCTCAATACAGACATGTTAACCCGAATGTAAAATGGAATACATTTCCCACAATGCACCTCTGCGTAGATGAAAGATCACAAGGTGGCTATGCTGATAGCATGGTGTTGATTTGGGTTTTGTTCTTACTTTAATCTAATGTCATGTATCTCATGAAGGACCGGCTCAACATGTCTGGCAGTAGAACAACAGACTCCTTCTACAGTAGTAAAGTTAAAAAAGAGAGAGAGGTGTGTGTGTGTGTGTGTGTGGGGGGGGGGGGGGGGGGCAAAAAAAAAAAGGGGGGGG
>OOFB01016784.1:7187-49887 GCA_900323305.1 Trachyrincus murrayi | reverse complement strand
ACCTGGTAATGCCCTCACAATACACTACCTGGTAATGCACTCACTATACACTACCTGGTAATGCACTCACTGTACACTAGTTCAAGTTCAAGTTCAAGGTGTTTATTTGTCACATACATACACGGGGTGTGCAGTGAAATGAAAGTGGCAATGCTCAACAGAAATGTGCAAAGGGCAACAAGTTTACACTATTTACATTATAAAATAACAACACAATATTTACAGCACAATATTTACAGTAAGAGCACTAACAAAATATAAATATAAGAAATTGTATGTATGTATATATGATATAAATTGATGATACCTGGTAATGCACTCACAATACACTACCTGGTAATGCACTCACTATACACTACCTGGTAATGCACTCACTGTACACTACCTGGTAATGCACTCACAATACACTACCTGGTAATGCTGCGTGGTAATACTTCACTATACACTACCTGGTAATGCTGCGTGGTAATGCTTCACTATACACTACCTGGTAATGCTACGTGGTAATGCACTCACTATACATTACCTGGTAATACTACATGGTAATGCTTCACTATACACTACCTGGTAATGCTACGTGGTAATACACTCACTATACACTACCTGGTAATGCACTCACTATACACTACCTGGTAATGCTACGTGGTAATGCACTCACTATACACTACCTGGTAATGCTACGTGGTAATGCTTCACTATACACTACCTGGTAATGCTACGTGGTAATGCTTCACTATACACTACCTGGTAATGCTGCGTGGTAATGCACTCACTATACACTGCGTGGGTCAGTGTGATGTTTTAAGAAATACAGTTCTTGCTTGGTTCTTCACTATCACACTTTTCTATTTAACTGTCACAGCATCCAGTGACAGGCCGTCATCATGATGTCAGAGGCATTCATTCAGCCTCGGTGCTTTTATCTCATTTTTTCTCAATATCTTGCCAGGGGAAGAAGTTTGTAGGTGACCTGCTGAACGATGGTAAAATCCGCTGGGTGGAGACGGGCCAGATCTTCAACTCTCCGAGTGCCTGGGCCACGCACTGCAAGCGCCTGGTCAACCCGGCCAAGAAGTCTGGCTGCGGCTGGGCCTCGGTGCGCTACCGGGGCCAGAAGCTAGTCCAGTACAAGACCAGCTGGCTGCACAAGTACCAGCCCAGCGCAGACATGGTGAGTGCCCCACTGCACTGCCTGAGGACTCTGATAAAACCTCCACAGATCCGATATGTATATTAATCTGTAGTATGCTAGTCTTGATCTGAAATCTGTTGCATTCCCACGGGGACCAGAGCCTGGTGAGTGAAGAGGAGGATGAGGAGGATGAGGAGGAAGGGAAGACTGCCGTGCCAGCTGAGGAGAAGAATAAGAATGCAAAACCAGGATTACATGGTACGAACTGTTCTGTTGTTTTGTACTGTTTTTATTATATGTGTTTGATAAATATCCAGGATTAAAAAAAAGCAAATATCAAGTTTATAGAGAATATTATATCATTGCATCTGAGTAATGTATACAAGTCTATTAAAGGGGCAGTGAACCCTAAATCGTCTTTTTTTGTTTTAAACTTGCTAATATGTCTTATGAATTTTCAACATAGTAATCTATGCCACTTTATCACTGTTACTAAAATAAGACCCTGATTTAGAGAAAACAGGTGTAAAATCCTATGTTTTTGCCAGTCACCACCAACCAGTTTGTGAACGTTCTAGTCTGCGCCAAACTCAAGTCGCTTTAGGCACTCGCTTTAGGGACATGGACGGAGAGGTGTGTGTGGACGTGTGGAGCTCCGTCTGGGCAGCGGTTAATGTTGATGTTGGCGTCCGAGAGAGGGTTAAGCTTCTGGGACACTTATAGTGTAACTCCACGGTGTGGGGCGCATTTCATATACAACATCGCTCATTATAACGCTCATACACAACAAAGCTACTAGCTTAAAAAAAGTTGGCATGGGTCGTAACCATGGGGATAACACATCCCCCGCTCCTTCCTAAAACTCTGTCCAAAACCTTTAAATCTCAGTGTTCATGTTTCCATGTGCTCCAGACATCATGGTGGCCCGCAGAACCGACCGCGAGAGAATCCCCGTGAGATACGGGAACCTGGGAGCCAGGGACCCCACCAGGTACCAGGCGTTTATTAGGACCGGACAGTACAGTAACTGAAACCTGTGTTGTCAGCTTTTATCGTATTTTATTCACCATGCTCCACCTCACCTCCTCAGGGACCCCCACACGCTAGTGGAGCTGTCCGCCTTCTCTGCCATCAACAGATTTCAGCCTTTCAACGTTGCTGTATCCAGTAATGTACTGCTGCTTATGGTGAGTACAAGAGACCCTTCTCACAGAGGAGTCATCGTAGGACAAACACGGGTGTCGCTCATAACACTAATGATGGGTCTGCTCCTTTTACGTACCAGGGCAGCGCGGGTAGTCGACTTATCTTCACTAGTTTAGTCCACTACCCTACCCTGGTACATAAAAGGAGCAGACCCATAATTAGTGTTATGAAAACACTAATTAAAAGGGTCCATGGACTATATTTCTGATGGTATATAGTGACTGAAAGTGAGTTCAAGATTAAAACGTCCTCTTCCAGGACTTCCACTGTCACCTGACCACCAGTGAGGTGGTGGGCTACCTGGGGGGACGCTGGGACACGACCACGCAGCGTGAGTGTGCTGAGTGTATTGATTGTACCCCAAAAGTGTAATTTGTTTAAATATGACGTAAGCCTTGTTTTGGTCTCATTCTAACCGTCAGTACTGACGGTGTTACGAGCGTTCCCCTGTCGGACCAGACTGGGAGACAAAGAGTCGGCCTCTGCTGTGGAAGAGGAGGTACAACAGCACCATCTACAGCTTGAGACGTATATTAAAAAAAGCATTTTAAATGATACAGAACTGTTTCAACACAGTAACTATTTCTGTCGCAATCTGAAACTAGAACTTTAAAAGGTTAAAAACTGTACATTTTTCAAATATATTAATAATTCAATGAAATAAGTCACAGGCCTAGCTGTAAGTAAGATTAAAAAATTCAAATAAATGACTTCTAAATAATTCTCTTGGGAACCCAAGTAGCTGTTAAATATCGCTCACTGTTATTTTCTTTCCAGATCTGTCAAAACCTGTTCATGCGTGGCCTGTCATTGGTCGGCTGGTACCACAGTCATCCACGGGGCCCTGCCCTACCTTCGCTGCAGGACATTGACTCCCAGATGGACCACCAGCTGAGGTTGCAGGGCTCCAACAATGGCTTCCAGCCCTGCTTGGGCATCATCTGTGGTCAGTATCTGCTCTCGGAGGCTAAAAGCTACATTCACGCGTACAAATCAATGTCAAATAATATGATTCAAACCTCAGCAAGTAAACCACCATGTCATCTCCCTGTTTGTGGATTTCCGCACGTTTTAAAATGATAAACCTGGCCCATATCTAAAAAGGCATCTTGGCCTAATTGTTTTTTTTTTAACACAGTTTTAGTCGCTTGCATATAGTTCCACTTTATACTGCAGCTGTGAGATGTAGAGCAATAATGAGAATACTTTCTATTTTGAGACAGAGTGATGCACATGGTTGCTCTAAGGGAGGTGAATACTGCCTTACAGACATGGGGCTGAAACCCAGGTCCACCACACACCAGGGGGGATGGTTGTCTAGAACAAGATGTTATGCTGGGTATCAGGCGGGATTCAGTCTGGCAGTGAAGCAACAGGACTGCGTGGAGACTGGACGTTTTGAACACCAAGCTCTAATTCCACTTTTCATTTGCAGGTCCGTATTACCACGGCAACCAGGGTGTGGCTTCCACAATAACACCATTCTGGGTGGTACCTCCACCTGAGGTATGTACCCAGCTGCATCCTATCCTCCAGGGGAAATTCTATGCTAGCGTTTTCCATATGCACCTTGTTTAGTTTCATTTCCTTAAGCCCGTTTAAATCTTTTATGGGACTGCAACATTGTTGACTCTTTTGTTATCCATCTCTAAAAACTAGATGCATGTTTTTATTTGTCGATAATCTAGTCATTTTCCTCAAAGCAAAGACCCAATGACTACGGCATCCCAGTGGCGGTAGAGGTGACCTACGTACAAGACAACTTCCTGACCAGCGACGTCCTCAACGAGATGGTACGGGTGCTCTAATGTTGTTCGTACGCGTGCACACCTGAAATAACAAACACACCGTCACCGACATTACGGGCACACCGGTATGCTTCCATGTGTGAATGCATTAAGCCTTCGTAGCATTCTGGTCATATGAGGTATATGGTCATATACTTCCTACTGCCTTTCATAGATGCTGCTGGTGGACTACTACAGGACCGCCCCGGACATCGTACAGTTCAACCAGTACTGGTGTCCTGATACTACCATGATGGACAAGATCAAGGTACTGTAAGAATGCTTGACGTGTATGACATGTCATACGGTGTGATGCTCATCGTCTGTCAGAGGAAAGGATCGCACATTGTCAATATTTTTCAACCAAATCTTAAACCATGTCTTTTAGTTTATCTTTCTTCTGACAAAGTAGTTTGTAACCTTTTTTTTTTTTTTTTAATCTACCTCAAATGTATCTCTGTGATTTTTTACTATCGTTTTAAACTAATTTCTTGTTTTTGTGGTGTGTCCCTTGTTAAGCACTTGTGTTGCTGTTCTGCACAAAAAGCGTTAAATAAATAAAGATTGATTAATTGATGCAATGAAGAATGTCAGGTCACGATGGATATGACCTTCTGGGGCTGTTCTCCAGGTGTCATGCTGACTTCCTGGTTTTCTCCTTCAGGGCTCTCTGAGTGGCCACGCCCCTAAGGACCAGGCCTACTCCCAGATCTTGGAGCATGTTTACAGTCAGCTGAGTATCACGCAGTGATGGGCCTCGACCTGTGTGTATGCGTGTTCATGTGTATGTGTGTGTGTGTGTGTGTGTGTGTGCACAGCTGCTCTCCATTACTTTTCACAACTGTTCTGTGCACTGAACAGATCCAGCGTACGATGTGAATACTGTTAGACCCACAATGCCTCAAATAGTTTTAGCAATATGTTACTTTGGTAGGACGGTGTCAGTGATTAGAGGCTGGTTTCAGTTAGCGTGCAGTTAAGTAGACGTGTGCAAGATATGACCTCAAAGTGGTCACCCTGATGGCTTGCTTCCTATGCTTCATTTTTAACCAAAACAGGCTACATGACTTTGTTAGAAAGGCAGAATTAAACCATTTCAAATGTTGGGAGCACATTTAACAGTATACTGTTTCCAAATTCAGGAGACCATGTGACCTCATAAGTGATTATAGGCTGTAAATACTTAATGTTATTGGATCAGAACATGAAATGGTAGTAATAGACGTCTTGGCACATGTCGGAACCAAAGTTTTCTTTCATTGACCTTTTTAAGGACGCTCACACAGCGAGTGTAAACAAAGGGTGTGTGTATCCCTATCTGGGCTCTTGTGGACCTATACATTTTTGTGAAAACATGGCAGAAGCATACATTGCCAGATTTGTACTGTTGATATTGAATGTTTAGGAATGACCATTATGGACCTCCTAGCATCACAGAAATCATACACAAATGGTTTAATTTGCTCTTATTAAAGAGTGTTGATTCGCCATAACATTGGCTTTACTCCTACTATATCAGTTCAAATGTTTCTCTGTTAGGCCAGTTTCCTTTGGACTCTTATCAATGTCAAAACATTCAGCGTGCAAAATGTCAATGTTTTTGAAAGTGAGCATTTGTATTAGCAGTTGTATTACTAGCTAACTAGCGGATGTATGTGTGTGTGTGTGTGTGTGTTTGTGTTCAAACATGACCATTTTTTAGACATCAACTCTATTGGTTGGAACAGCAAGTCTTTTTTTATTTAACCTGTACTGTATTTATACAAATCTGTGGATTGGGCAATGCAGAAATATGGAGAAAGCAATGCCTTATAAAACCTGCTGATGACCTACATAAACATTAAAATCAGACACTGGATTCACTTCAAATGAGACTGTGTTATTTCTTTAATATACGCAGGTTCATACTGCACTGTGTCTCACCTGATGTCTTCTTAAGTAAGCTAACCCTAAGTGTACGAAATGTGTTTCACAGCCTGGGGTGTCTATTCAGGAGAACTGTATTCACTGAACACGACGACGTTTTCTCTTTATTTATTAAAAGAATGGGGAAGGTTGTTGACAAAACAAGAAGCATGTACAAATATTTTGATAATAAATCACAAAGTATTGCTGTTAAATTTTGGACTCATGACTTAAAAAACATGGAAAGGTAACTTAAACTAAAACATACATGAACAAGGTATCATATGAGACTACATGCAAAGTTAAATTTAAAAAATGGCTAAGGTCGATATAAAAAAAATACTATAGGAGAGACAAACTGATTTTCGCAGTGTAAAAGAAGTATTCTAGCGGTCAGATTAAACACACATATATATATATATATAACTTTAGAAAAACAAAAAAGACAATACACTGGGGGCACTTTCCCGAACACAGATCAAAACTACTTCCAGCTCACACTATTTCCACTGGGACTCTCCGTTGTCAAATCACATTCATGTAGGCCGAGTAAACCGCTCAACTCAAGTCTCATGTCCTGCCTGTAGTGTTAGCGGCACAGTGTACACATGCGTTTAAGTCTGTACACAGCAAAGTGCCATGGGATAGAAAAGCATAAAAAAATTGAATAGAACAAACAGAAGTCAGGAAACGCACGACCATTTAAAAAGTCACTATATTATTTTGGTTATTATTAGTCACCTCCCTGGCTCCCTTTTCCAAAGGCACTAAAACAGAGCTAAGCAAAGGAAGTTTAGTTTTTTGTTGCCATCATATAATAGTGAGTCCAAACCAAATATCAACTTCCAGCCCTCAACTACCACTAGTGAAATGTACTGTAGACCAGACATGTAAACATGAGCGGAGGGGGACAGACAGAGGCAGGAAGAAATCAGATCTGTTAAATGTCTTCCTTGTATCTTTCATCATAAGAGCGGCCAGTCTATATATAACTTAACTAATCTACTGGGGTGAACAAAGAGAGTTGGTTGATGTTTGGCAGAAAAGCGCCACGCAACACGACCGGGTTAGAAGAGGCTTCTAACGGTGTACCTTTTCCCTTTATTAACTCCCTTTTTCAACCCTGGTCTTTCCCTCATACACAGTTTGACCACTAAACCAACAGCCAACAGCTGATGGTGCTAGCCTGCTAGTCTGCTAGTCAGCCCATTCCATTAAAGACACTATCAGACAGAACAGAGTTTGCGGGGCAGATAGTAAACTGTGGGCCGGCTCATGGTGGATGTGAATGAGAAGACACTGCCAGCAGTGTCCTCCATTCAGGCTCTGTGGTGAGTAAACAAGAGCTCGGGATGCCTGGATAGGCTAAATGCATGAAGACGAAGCGACTCTAGGTAACGGTTTCCTCGACAAATAATAGGCCTTGGTGATGCAGAGGCCTACTGTACGTGTAATACAGTACAAAGTATTGCAGTTTTGGCTGCGTCTCCTCAATGGACCAGACTCAACAGAGAACAATATGGCTGATACACACACTGTGTATTAATAGAAAACTAGTGGCTAAAACGTTTAAGTGAAAAATAGGTGCAAGAATAGCATTCAACTTTGGGTCTGGGTGTAAGGGTTGAGTTGAAGTCTTATCGTCAACACAAATTACACATGCGTGCACGCACAAATGTCATTTGAGGACCAAGGTGCAGTTACAAGTTTTTTTTCCACATATTTAGAAAAATGGCACAACTCGTAGAATTGTTGCGCAAACGCTGAGATAAAAAGTTTGGAGTAGTAAATACTGAAATCATACGTGGAGCCACCTCAGGAGAGGCTGGGGGTCTCTTGTGACGGAGCCCTGGTGCACAGCGGACTCTGGTGGATTTAACTCTGAAATGTCAAACTTACTTTAAGGCTCATCATTTACAATAAACCAAAAGCACAAAAAACAAATATATATATTTTTTAAAATAAAAAGTAATAAGATGTTTAACCAAGTAACTCATATTTGCTCATGTGCAACTTGTGCCTGGGGTCATGATCAGTCGAGCCAGCAGGGGGCATCAAGAGTAGCTCAGTCTTTTTGTGCACAAGAAATGAAAACCAATTTCTTTATGAAATGTAGCCAACGTAGGCCAACATTGAAGCCACCTGTAGTCTTGTAGGCTTTAAAACACAGATATAACTTTTTTTTGTGTTTGGAGGAAAACATTACTTCATAATGTTGCGTCCTCAGATGTGTGTGGAGCACCTCTGATCTCCTGACCTTCTTACCTTTGTATGGAAGTGGTTGGTATTCAATATATATATTTTTTAACACATTTCTCATCTTGGAATGTGAAACGCCATCGTCTTCTGAATTTCCCCTTCACAAGTCCAGATGACCAGAAAGTACAAGACTGTAGTGTTGATGATGATGATGATGATGATGATGATGTGGTGGAATTTAAGACGAATATGAATATTATATGCGCCATCTCTGGCTTCACTCTCACCCCTCCTTAAAACAGCTCTTGCTCGCTCTCTCTCTGTCTCTCTCTCTCTCTCTTCAACTCACTCTCTCATACTACAGACTCTTTAGTGTGGTAAGGCAACGAGGACCTCAACATAGTTAAGAGGGAAGAATCCTGACTGGCCGTGCAACATGCCCTCGTACCAGTTCTCGTCGATCTGATTGGTCAGGGTGATGATGTCGCCTTCGTGGAAGCCCAGCTCGCCCTCGTTCTCTGGATCAAAGTCGTACAGCGCCTTACAGCTGGGCTGCTCCGGGGCTGCAAACACATCGACATCACAAGGATCATATCACACACACCGAAGACAGTGTCGGGACGGTTTCCATTCATTTTTTTCTGATTACCGACAGACCCAAATGATGTACCTACCTAGGGTTAGGGTTACCTACCGAGCGAACACCACGTGCTTTCTATCAGTGCTGTACAACACGGCCCGTGAGTGACTGCCCTGCACACCACAAAGCCTAACCTCATCCGGTGAATATTCATGGGCAGACCTGGTGCTGGTTAATTATTGCCCGCAGTGTTGTTGTTGATTGTTTCACTCGGGTGGCCTTCCTAACAGCCCAAAAGGTTCCCAGCCTTGGGTTTCCTCTCAATTTCAAATACTAATGTAACATGTAAGATTAGGAGCCTTGAATCGGTGACCTTAGCGCCCGGTTACATTAGGCGTTTCAATGCAACTTTTGTGATTAGATACCGCTAAAGGTGCTGTATGTAACAATGACGGCGAGCGTTTAAAACGGGTACTGCAGTCCAAATTCACAATATTGGAGAGAGTTGTTTCTGCCAGCCCCCTCCTACCCAGACTCGAAGCTCACGCGTGTTGCCAGGTTGAGGACACGCGTGTTGCCAGGTTGAGGACACTGAACGAACACGAGCGGAAAGACGAGCTGAACGCAACATTATATGAGACGAGTATAAGATTAAGACTCCAAGATTCACCTGTGTTTTAGCACGGCTGTGGTCATGGAGCTTTTTAGAAAGAGGACGAGGCTTTTTTGGTCGGGTAGAATCTATTACAATCTCAGTTGATCCAGTTTGTTTGCTTCTTGCTTTTACGCTTTTAGTTTTTAGTCATATTGAAATCGACACAACGTGTAAACAGTGTAACCCGAAGGCCTATCAGTCCAACGCATGACTTTTGGTTTTTCTTCTTCATTTCTATTCCTCCTACTGCATCTTCATGTGATGAGGGTTTTCATCTCACTACAACCTCCTCATTGTACCAGTTTCTTTCCCTGCAGGTTGTTTGGTTTTTCACATTAGCCGAGGAAAGCGTTGTGCCGTTTCACTCGACTCTTCACTGTCCGGCTCTCCAAACGGAAGACGGGATAATTAAACAAATAATGCTAGCAGACGTCACTGGGGATACTTCAAATCGAAGTGAATGTAGCTGGAGTGTGGTTCGATCATGAAGTCAGGCGTCCACCATGCTCACTCAATACACTTGATCTGGAATACCTAAGAACCTTTTGACACAGCGACACACACACTTCAAGTCAGCATGCCGTGGTTGACGCGTGGCTCCTATAGCCCACGTTGTTCCCGTCATTTGGAGCACGCTGCTCCACTTCTGGACGCAACAAAGAAAACGCCCACGCGCCGCCACTCACGCAATCTGGCCTTCCCCAAGAACAATCTGACACAGTGAAAAGACACCACCGGACGATGACGTCACAGGAAACAGGAACGAGGTCAGTCCCAGAAAGGGGGCAGCCAGATGAGAGTTGACCCCATTACCGCCCTCACCCGTCCCCGCCTCCCACACATGCACCCTCAATGTCACACACATTCTCTCTCACATGTACATACACTTCCTCGCACAGGACACACACAGCCCCACTCTTTAAATATGTGCGCCTTGACCCAAGTTCTCACCCGAGTTGCGAGCTGGAGGCGGG
Source organism: Trachyrincus murrayi (assembly GCA_900323305.1). Taxonomy (NCBI): domain Eukaryota; kingdom Metazoa; phylum Chordata; class Actinopteri; order Gadiformes; family Macrouridae; genus Trachyrincus; species Trachyrincus murrayi. The sequence goes on along the minus strand of OOFB01016784.1, from coordinate 39,449 downwards.
GCCACCGAGGTTGTGTAGCCACCGTTTGATTGGTCGTTTTCTCCAAAGTCATAGATAGGCTTGGGTTTGGGTGTGTACTCGCGGCGTGGTCGGGACTGGGCCTCATTCACCCTAAAAAAAATACAAATAAATAAGAAATGTTATTTACCCACTAGGATTTTTTTTTATCAAACCTACTAACACATCAAAACAAGACACATATTTGTTGCTCCATCCACAAGAAGTGTATCCTTTAAGTGTATCCTTGCCATAGAGGGAAGTTTATCAGAGAGAGTCTTAAGAATACGGTAAGTGAGAAGCTACAGGATGCGCTCGTGTTGATCTGAAGTTAGCGCACCTCTCTCTGAGTTTTTCGGACAGCTCATCCAGGACCTGCACGGCCTGCCGGTGGTACTGCAGCTGGGACTCAACCAGGGACGACAGCTGGCTCACCTGTTCAATCTGCTAATGCATGCACGCACACACACACGCGCACGCACACACACACGCCCGCGCACGCACGCATGCACACGCACACACACACACACACACACAGACACACAGGTGAGAACGTGCCTCCATTCCTGTTGATAAAGAGCCCTGCATCCTGGTTAATAAATGACTCACTGCTAAACACATGGGAGGGTTAGTTTAATGCAACACTGGACCAAACCAAGCTGTGTGCTGTTGAATATGCCCAGAGGGTTTTGTTTAAACTAGATATCCTCACTTGTAGAATTGTTTACAATCTAAATAGAGGACGACGATACAGTACACAATTACCTACAGCACCTGACTCCACAGTACTACAGTAAACTACGTCAATAAAATGGATGACGCAGTCATGGCTAAACAAACATCAGGTGTGTGTGCCAGGTATACAGTGGCGAGGTAACTCCCTGTTATGGTTAGGTATTACAGACTACAGATTAAAGAGCTACAAAAGACATTGACTGAGATAACAAGGAAATTGTCACTGATGTCATGATTTGTTGGTCCTATGCACATAGTTAAGGATTAGGGAAACGTCACATCCCTAAATAACATGAGGGTCAGAAGAAGACCCTGGGAATATTGGAATGTCCCTTTCTGGCCACTTTCACATACGGCATCAACCCTGTGTCTCCCACCCCTTCTTCACACATTCACACACACAAGCACACTCACACACAAGCACACTCACACACACACACACACACACACACGGCTCACATCGGTCTCCAGCAGGTTGTACATGCTGGTCTCGGCCACGTCCTTGGACTCGTGGAACTTCTCCAGCGCCTGTCGGACCTCTTCGTCGGGGATCTTGCCCTGGCGCTTCTTCTTGTAGTCGTAGTCCAGCCGGCGGCCCTCCAGCTTCTTCAGGTGATGCTGGGAAGCCAAGAGCCACAGTTTGTCTCCCCGTGCTTGTATTAAGATACCCTGAACCCCAGTGGCTGAAGGGTTTTAAAATAGCGTAGATGCTCATGTTGAATTGTAAGCGTTAGATGAAGCGTCCTCTTTGAACAGCACTGACTTCATGGGTCTAGAGTTGATGACCAATCTGTTTGAGGTCAGAGAGCGTGATGTATTTAGAGAAGAGGGCAGCAGCAGCACCGTTAGAAAGAGGGAAAAAGACGAGATGATAACCACAGTGATGTTATTGGCTTTGCTTAATCAATACCCATGGCTACCTGCCAGTAAGAGAACAGGAGATAAAAATAGCACCTACCTGGCAGAAGCTGTACAATAAACTAGGAACTAAAGAAGTGATAAAGTTAAGTAAAGTAAAGTAGAAGTAGGAGTGGGAGTGGGAATAGAACAGCTTGGAGGCCTATGAAGAGGAACTGAGGGTTACACAATAAAGCAGAACCAGAGGACCATCAGCATATAGAGTCAGACTTATTCACCTAGCGGCCATCTTGGTTCTAAACGTTAGCTGGATCCAGCTTAGCGTTTAGAACCAAGATGGTCCATATTTCCTCTTGATGACTTTCTGCCCCCAGCCTTACAGGGAGGACACTCCACAGCGCCCGGCATACCTGTATCTCTCTCAGGTCCTTGTCACAGAGCCCCTGCAGAGGGTCAATGAAATTCTGTTTGACGTCGATATCCAGCGAGTCCTTCACCTCGGCCATTCTCCTCATGGACTCGCCGACGTCCACCAGAGCTCCTCCTGCCAGCCGTAACACACAGCGGTGAGTACTGACAGTAGACGTGCCAGTACAACGACAACCAATCACAAACAAGGAAGGCTGGAAGCCCAAATAAAGTAGGGCAGCGATAGCCGCTCTAGGTTCTACACAAGCGCTCCTTCTTCCGAGTGGATCACGTGCGACCAGTGGAGATTTAACATTTAACATTACCCGGAATAGATGTGACAAGCATACAGTCATACAACCAGTAATAATAAACGCCCAACACACACACAAAACATACCAAAATTGGTGTCTTCTCCCAGCTCCCTTCCATACTTGACCATGCACTCTCCCAGCAGTCCTTCTGCCTGGGGGTAGCCTGGGTTCTTCACCTGGCCACGGATCTTCGACATGGTGTTTAACATAGACAGTTTGGCTCTTGATGCTGGGGGTGGAATGAATAACAACACTTCGGAATGACATAACATTCTGTTACTATAAGTTAGCGTGCTTCACATGCTTCAGAACATGGCCCTTTTTACAGCAGTATTGTGTCGGACTGTAAAGGGTTTCCATGGTGTTCAATGGGGGGTTGAGCTCTCTTTCTCTCACCTGGGTTGGGCTGCAGGTACTCTGACGTTTTGGAGATGACCTCTACCACTGCTTTACTGGTCACATCTACTTTCTACACAAACACACACACACAGGGAGGACACACACGTCACAGCCGCACAAGGGAAATACACAACTAGCACAGAACTGACACGAGTTAACAGTCAACAGCTTATCAAGGAAAAAACAGGTTTCATGTAGTGATAAATACGCTCAAGATAATGTGAAGTGGCCGCATTATCAGCCAATTAGTCAAGTCAGCATAATACAAACTGAAATAACCCACAAAGCGGTATGTACAACAATGAAAAAGACTTGTCCGTGCAGGTTGGTTGGAAGTGTGCTCATGCTTGATGGTATTTCAAATTCAAGTTGTATTTGTCACATACAAAGTCATACATGTGCAACTAGCAGTGAAATGCTTACTTTGCCTGCTCCTTCGACTGTGCTTAAACAATAAATGACATGCATTACGCATCAACAACACCATTACGTAGCTCACAGTAGGGAGCAGCACTAGCGGCTCTTCCTGTCGCACACCGACATGATCCAGCCTGTAAGTCGAGGCCCGTGAAGTACATACAATACTAATACTGTACATCCTTATCTGCTCTTCTCAGAGCCTGTGTAAAGGCGCTTCTCTTACCCGTTCCAAGTCTTTGAAGTCTTCGTCTAATTTAGTTCCCTCTGCACCGCCCACTTTCTCACTCACCATCTGCAAATTACAAGAATGAACACAATTTACAAGAACTATCTAATTATAATTTTATCATTTTTATTATAAAGTTGATTTGATTGAGGATTTTTTTGTCACATAAAAAATGTTGCGTTTAAGATTCTCTACAGTCTTGTGATCAAGAACAAAGCAGACTAATTCTATATTTTTATATATTTCTGACAAATCCTCTATAAAATGACCAAAAGCTACAATGTTTCCTCCTGCCAATGCAACCTTGACAAATGATGTTAAAGCCATGAGCTTGTTCATAACAAGCACTGAATTGTAAAATGCAACAGAGCTCAAAATATACAAAAGGAAATAACATTTAACTTCAGTGGCTAACAGCTCATTTGTGTTCACATTCTATGTATAGTGCTTCAAGTAATGTCAAGTACAAGCAATATGTACAGGGTGTACAAAATCAATGGCGAGCTATTGATAAATGCATATTCCTATGGAAACAAATAATCAATGACACAGCACCATTTGACCCATGCTGAAAGAACTTGAACACTGAACCATTATTACACACACAAATAAGAAATCACAAATAAAATGCTGTTCAAGACAACAAATAGCAGGCCTATTTCATAATTATCTCATATACCAGCATAGTTTTTGACCATCTCAACACATATGAAAGATTTTAATGGGTTGTCTTATCATGTTCGCTTGTTACACTTTAATAAGAAAACAAATTAGATTTTCACTTTGATATCAATATGTATCAATAGTACAACTATGGCATTACCCGTGATGCAGCATCATAATGGAATCTACAACTCCACAATGCCACTGTTTACTAGGTGGCTAGAATGATGTTGGTAGCTAAATCCCAGGGAAGTTTCCTTAGCACTGTTTAGTTACGCAACATGTTGTTCAAGCACAAGTTCTGTGGAAGTGGGGGGTCTGTTCACAAACTAATGACATAGCCCATCACATGCTGTATGCACTGTAAGGCTCTTCTGTTGTTTTCCTTCTCCAAATAGCTGAATCACTACCGTGGCAGACTGTGTGTGGGATGGGTAGCCGTAGAGTAGAACAACTTCTAACCAAGGGTGAAGAGAAAAACTCCAGTACTCATTAATCAGAGCTGTAACTTTGGTTTAACCCAAAGACTACAGAAATGTCGCTGTAATCTAGAGGCGGACACAAAGTTTGTTGAACCCACTAGGTTACAATGAGGAATTCCTGTGGTCGGTGTTAAAACACATGACAGAGATACCCTGAAGGCATTGAGGTCATAAGAAAAAACAGAGCATCAGCGCCCAGCCTAATTATTATCATCTGCCTACAGTACTCAACGCAAGATCAACCTATAGACCACTGCTACTATCCTGATCTTAAAATAATACATCTATTTAGAAGATAAATATCGAACCGAATCCATATATTGAAAGATGGGAAAAAAAACACAAAGTTGGATACCAACTGAACGTAGTCAACGTATATATGCGTGTGATCATAAAAATATTTTGCCCATGGAATATTGACTAACCAAACAGTACCTAAGCAAACAAACACGCTGCAAAAAAAAATTCTCCAGAACGATGAATCAATGGTGGATTATGAAAAACCGTCTTGAGTAATACTGAAGAATACCGTAATAATAAAGTTGGAGTAAACCTCTCAACATCACCATCCATTCTTCATCTGGATGCCGAGAATGGATCTGTGACATCATATCTGGCATAACACGGCACCAAATATACTACATTGAGAAAATATCTCTGATCAACACAATGTATGAGGGATACATTTGTTATTTTCTAATGAGCCACCAGCATACAAGGTCAGTAATTTTTGGACTTTATTATTGCACAAGTCGGGAATTAATGGAATACACAGCATGGCAGAGCAAGCAAAAGAAGGATGTACAATAGGAAAAAGACAGCTCAACAATCAGCTCACTTCCTGCATACCTCAGCAGGAATCTGACAACATACAGCTGCAAAGAAATGCAATTACTCGCAACATGTAGAGAACGTGCAGTTTACTCATAATAATATTGCACAATAAGTTACTACTTCAAGTGTGCTCAGAAGGAGGTCTAATGAAAAGGATTGTGCAGAGGGAGGGGTGGCATATTTGAGTGTGTGTGCATTTCAAGTGTTAGTGGCTGTGGAGTGCTGGCAAGAGCAGCACCTGCATTGCAGTTCCCTTACACTCTGCAGCACAACTAGGCAGGCATCATTCTTACATTTAAATGCAGGGTGTTTGTTTTCAACAAAAATCACTACAGAAAACTTTTTTGGGGTTTTTATCTTTCTAACCAACTGGGAACTGGGCTGTTCCTGACAGGAAACCAGACGGCAACCAAATGTCTTTCCTGCCGAGATCAGCAGGGACAGGAGGAAAGACTCAAAACTACCGTAATCATCAACCCTCTATTGACTGAGAGCAGTGATTTAACTGAGAACCAAAGCAGTTACCAAACGCATCTACATGTGTATTGTATGAATAACGACGTCCGATATGACAAATAATGACGTCTGTAGTACACACACACACACATAGTGTGTAATTGTCTTTCCAGCTGTGATGTAGACATTTCAGCTACGTGACAACTAGTGACATCTCAGATTGCGAAACCAAACCTGATTGTTATACTTTTAACTAATGCACCGTTCACAAACAAACATAATATGATCTAAATCATATCATGTTTGGTCTAAATGTGGCCACGTATTCCCCAAAACCATCACGGACAATAATCGAAACTTTTTTACAGGCGCTGCTATAACATCCAACGCCATGCCAAAAGATCCCTTATTTCACTCAATTTGAAACTTAAAATTTCCCAATTTACCATAACAATAATAACATGTTTAGAGGCGAAACTAGGATCTAATCATCTGAGATCACTGTTAACATGCTACAGCAAATAATGGACGCCTCTACTATTCTGCTGAACACTATGTTGGCGTCAGATCGTGTATAAAAAGATCATACATAATACATGACAATCTATAAAAAGATCATACATAATACATGACAATCTATAAAAAGATCATACATAATACATGACAATCTAGCATAAACAAATAGTTGACGGTCCCATAAGTAAACATTATTGTACTAACACCAGCAGCTGGTATGCAGGCTAGCGCACTGAGATTGTTTGCTAATGCAATGTTGACGTCAGCCCGCCGATAAACCGCCAATTTATTCAAGTATCGATAACGAAATAGTGATCTGTTTAACTAGACATACTTGACTAGTTACACACACGAGTCGAACAAGCAGACCAGATGCTGACGTTACTCGTTACTCAGCTAACAACCGTTAGCAACTGTTGCTAGCGGCCATTAGCTGGCTAACGGCGTCTGGGAGTTGAGAGAAGGAGGAAAGTTTGTGCAAACCTGGCTGGCTTTATAAAACTGCTTCTTAAATCCCGCCACCGACATCTTGAAACCGGACTGTTCACAACACGTCCGCCGAAAGTGTAAACCGGAGAAAATGCGTTACGGTCGGTGTGTTGGTTGTTTTCGTTTAAAACGGTCCAGTAGAGAAAGCGCCGAGGACATAAGACGTCGCTCCTCCGGGTCGGGACACGCCAACTGACCACGTCTACGTCGAGGGTCCCGTGTGTGGACAATGGTACAAACTCAACAATAACAACAGCTCTACGGTGTTCTCTTGAAAAATACGCATGTGTATAATAGCTCAACATATGTATTGACCAGCGGTTTATTATATATATATATATATGGTACAATATTTCAGCACTGCTGGCCACGTTCGAGAAATCATACTCCCGATTTTGCTGTCAACGCATTAACACGTGGCAACACCGCCACCTGGCGGATCTACCACGCATACACACGTCGGGGATAGATATATCACCAGTGTTTCAAAGTCAGTGTTTTGTTGATCACTTGCACAGTACAACACAGGGTCATTTCTAGGCAGTGAAATTCTTATGACATGGCAAGACCACAATACGTAGAACAGTTTACAGAACAAGGTAAAAAAAGATATATATATATATACAAAAGTTTTAAAAAGTTAAGAAAAATATACATAATAAAAAATATACATAATAAGATAAATAAACACTAGCATTTATAAAGTATAAAAGTGTAAAGTATAAAGTGGAGGAGTGCGGATAGATATGTACATTAAATTGGGTAAAGTGACCAGGGCGTAATTTACCAGTGATCAATATGATCAATAGGTAGTGTTACTGGTTGAGAAGCCTGATGGCTTGTGGGAAAAAAAACTGTGAGTCTGGTAGTCCGTGTCCGAATGCTCCGGGAACGTCTACCAGACGGCAGCAGTGTGAATAGTCCAAAGCCTAGGTGGCTGGAGTCTTTTGTGATTTTCCGTGCTTTCCTAAGGCATCGTGTGTGGTAGATGCCTTGCACGGAGGGTAGATGGCAACCGATGATGCGCTCTGCTGTCTTCACCACCCTCTGGAGGGCCTTACGGTCAGCAGCGGTGCAGCTGCCGCCAGGCGGTGATGCAGCCAGAGATGCAGCTCAATGGTGCACCTGTAAAAGTTAGTCAGGGTTTTTGCATGCCAAACTTCTTGAGTCTCCTCAGGAAGAATAGGCGCTTTTGGGCAGTTTTCACCGCCGAGTCCGCTTGCTTGGACCAGGTGAGGTCGTCTTGGATGAACACACCGAGGAACCTGAAGCAGGAGACGCTCTCCACTTCAGCTCCATCGATGTGTATGGGGGCGTGACCCCCCCCCCCCCTGCCGCTTCCTTTAGTCCACGATCATCTCCTGATCGTGGACTTTGAGAGAGGTCTACTGAGCATGTCTACCAGTAGCTTCCAAGGGGTGGCAATAACGCCCCATATAATCAGACGTAAGGATTGTCATGTAATGCCCTCAATCTACATATAAAAATAATATTCTTTTTTCTGTTTTATCTGAATACACTTAAAAAGAAAACCATAGAGACAATTGTGTTTCAAGAGTAGGCCTACATTAATAAATATGATATGGACATTTTCTTTTATTGTAAAAGACCTTTATTACATTCTTAAATCCACATATTTAATCCCCACTGTACAACAATAACACTTTACAGTGTCAATAACCTCTTAGGCTTTATATCCATTACATCATAAATTATCTTATTAAAACCTATAATGATTTCAATAACAATTTTAAAAGTGTGAAAATGACATACATAAGGATTGTGACAAAAAGAGAAACCTTTCAGGGAGACATATTTAAAAATGCTCTTTAACAAAAATAGAATTACATCTTTCCAAGACAAAGGGCATAGCTACTAAACTGATGAAAAAACTAAAACATGTATGAGGGTAGCAATACAGACAAAAGATCACAACAAAACCAACACAAGATTCAGAGATTCAAATCCACTTTATATCCAAGCATGTAGGTCCTATTTGTTTCTATGACTTGCACTCAGAAGTCCAGAAAACGTATGACTTTAGACACAGGGGTAAATGCTTTGATACTCCTCTGATCAGACATTCACGAGAACATGTACTGTACACAGTGACGAAAGTTTCAAGGTCTTCTAGCTTGGTGCAATGTGTCTTGCTAGACTATGAGAAAAGACTGAGAGCCCAGCTATCTCCCTGAGTAAATCTTAGTGGAAACTCCAGCCCTAAAGAATAGTTCCTGCTACTCTGTTGGTAGGAACACTGTGGGGCCGGTTTATTTTCTTCTTCATTTATTTTAGGTCTAAAGAATTACATTTTGCTTTTGAAATGGCTATAGCATTGCTACTTTTGACACAATGCATTAGGCTTTGTGTTATTTGTATGAATCTTAGCTGTCGCCTACTCTAGTTGATACCTGATCCTGCTAAAAGTTAACTGGGCACCATGTTACGCCAAGAGTAATTAATGTCTTCTCTTGTGCTGCACTGCTAACCTCCATCTCTGTTGGAGTGCTTGTGTAATCTAATAAACCATAGAACAGGGCCACGGGGCCCCTCTGAACTGAAATCAACGGGAAAGACATTATTGCACAATCCCACCATGCCACTGTGTTAAGCACCCAGAGAAAAGTTTCTGTTCATGTAAGCTACATATGGAGTACGAAGGACAGCACTGTTCCAGCAGTGCAATGTGAAACCTGACGACGATGCATTAAATCAAACTGGACATACAAGTCCTGTAATTTTGATTGATACTTTTTTTGCTCAAGAAAGGAATACAAAAATGGTTTCTCTGCAAAAAAAAACTATTAACAGAAGCTTGCCAATGTCGTGGCCAAGAGTTCACTGGCAAAATAACATTATTGTCTTTTGAGAGAGCTAAATATGTCCTCTTTGTTTTTATGAGGAATTTGTGTAAATCTGTCATTCTGACATAGCCCTAAACATTGCACTGGGCTAAGAGTGCTCATGTCTCCTGTCTAGTTAAGCCACTAAGGAATAATCAATAATGTTCTTAATTTTTTAAATCCCAATCCGTCACATTTGGAGAACCATTCAGATATAAATCAAGTGTACTAACTCAGGGGGGTAGCTGTCTGCTCTAGAAACCCTTTACTGTGCCACATGGTTTGTGCAGAGGGTGAGGTAGTTAGGGAGTGGGGTTACAGACCTAATGATTAGCTGATCAAAAACACATTCTCTGCTTAAGCCCAGAATCAGTGAAAAATGGGGCTGTGGCAGTCAATCTCAGTTAAATGATGGTCTAAGGAGCTTGAGGAAACTCCCACCTGCCAGTCGACTCCAAGGTAATCGTTTTTACAGCCATACAGTTATACTGTTATATCACTCATCCGAGTGAGTCCTGGCATGTTTTACTGTCCTCCCAAAGCCTCTAGGATCCACCAGTTTCCAGCGTAGAAGGTGTGGCGGATGGACGAGCCATGAGGAAAAAGTTGTAGAAGCTCCTCAACTGACATCTGACTTGTTCCTTCAGCTGGTCTACTGTCCATGGACTCTCATGGAGAACTTTCACAGTCAGTCTGTGAGTTTAAATCCAGCAATTGGGTATCAAGAGTTAATTTTGGATTATAACAAGGACTCGTAAGTGCTCATTATTCAGCTAGTTCAATCGCCTCATTCCCAAAACCCTAGGTATGGTCAGACAGTATCTGTTTAAGACCTGAGAACAATTAATACATTAGAATCCTTTCCTCTATATTTCTCTCCCTCTCACTTTGTATTTCAACTGAGACTACTCTAATCTTACATTTCTATATTTGTATGTATAAAAGGAACATTTGAAAATACTTTCATAATACTTCCATATTTTCATTATTTTCTTTCTAAGTGGCATTTGCAAAAGGGAAAGGGGATTAGGACTGAGGTCACTGATTACATTGAAAAAATAAAGACTTCACAAATATCAGTGTCTGTAAGTTGTGCTGGTAAAGAATACCCATGTATATTTAGCATAAGTGCTATATCTTGCTGTGCAAGGTCTAACCATTCATTTGCACAGTCCTGCACACAGTTGCACAATCCTGCTTGTTTGTGAGTTTGATTATGGTCCCTTTAAACAGTTTGATCATAGGATACCAAACTGCAAAATACGGGCACTGTAATGAAAAGAATGCACTGCTACTATGAGGATTAAAACAGGCATCACACATGTACATACATTCTGTATCACGCCGTAGGGCTGTGATGGGCATGGGGAAGCTGGGGTACATTCAACAAAAGATTAAAATAACTGCCAGAACTAGCAAAGATTTAAGAACCTGTTCTCGAAGGTTTATGGTCACCTTCTTGATAAAAACTAAGAAGGCTACAATATAATCATATCAATGATTTTTTACCTCCGTGTATAAAGAATAACATTCACCGGCATCCACCCAGGAACACCAGATTAAGGTGAAGTTACTCTACCGGCTTGTATGGCAGTGTAAGCTACGTTTTTAAGGGCAGCAGTTTGGAGGTGAGAGGAGTGTGTACTAAAGTGTAGCGTGCAGGATTGTCACTGAGCTGCTGCTGGAATTTGCTTTTGCAACTTGCCACATTGTTTCTCTCTCTCTCTCTCTCTCTTTCTCTCTCGGGCTCTCTTTCTCTCTATCTCTCCCTAAGCCTTAGTATCTGCAGTTGGATCCCTCTCTTTGTCTGAATGGGGGTTAGCCCTCGGTGGAGTCTGGGAAGATGAGGTCACTGCCAAACACTTCTCTGTACAGCGGAGGGAAGGTGTACGCTGTCTCTGGGTGAACCAAGCGAAAGAACTCCAGCTTGTCAATATGGAGATTGCAGATGGACTTCATTATGGGAAGTTTAGACACCATCTGAAAAGAAAAAGGAAGCGGGCAGAAATTGAGAATGTATCTATATGTTACCATTATTTAAATTGCTTTCAAATCCTATTATCAGGTTGAAATCCTGTGTGAGAGAGGCAATCGCCCATAAGGCACTGTCATAAAGAGACCATGTGTATGTCACATCACACAAAATCCCAAACAACAGAAAAAAACGAATAATACATTTAAAAGCATTTCAAAATCAATTTAAAAAAAGAGTCAAGAGCAGTAATTCACAAACATCGTGGCACTATTGCCTCTTGACATACACCTATGCAATGACACTTTGGGGAAGCTCCCAGAACGACAAAGAGTTATTTACCTTTGCCAGCTTCTCCTCTGATGAAGCCTCTCTTTGCAGACAGCGTTGCAGGGCCACGTAGACCTTTTCCTGGAGCTTCTGGATGTTTTGGATGTCAGTAAGCCAGGGTCGATCTGCAACCAGGTTGTGGTGCGGCGACAGAAGTTCAGTAACACCAAGTCATACCGTAGATGACGTAAAAAGCATTACGATTCCAAGGTGAATTCCAAGAGGAAGAGTCGGTGAGCGTGTCTCACCTGGTGACAGCAACACAGCAGCACTGAACAGAGCCATCTCCTCATCGGTGAGCTGCAGGCGGCTCAGGCTTTTAGCCAAGTCAAACACGGCACTCACAAGGTCATCGCAGCCTAGCAGAGAGAGAGAGAGAGAGAGAGAGAGAGAGAGAGAGAGAGAGAGAGAGAGACCGATGAAAACAGCCTCCACACACAAACTCCCACACTCAAGAGAACGGCCTTTTCGAACAGCCTTTTCGGCACCTGCATTTTTTGTGAGTGTAGAGCACACAAGTGAATGACTGAAAAAGCAAAACAAGTGAACTTACCGAGAGCTTTGAAGAGCTGAGCACAGGCAAACTTGCCATCAAAGAGCAATGTGTTATTGACGGGGTTGTAGGCTCGACACATACGAATCAGAAGAACATCCAAACAGCCTGGAGACCAGATGATGGAAAAACATATCACAACATGGCCAACAGAACAATCAAAATGAAAATGGATCAATGTTCTGCAAACACTGTGCACAGTGTAGATTGTTCATGTATATAATATATACGTTGAGCTGTAAATTCTAAAGCATACTATAGTTATTTTGAGGCTTTCAAAGCTTGATCTCTGTTAGCTTAACTACAGGTCAAAGTCTTATATGAGCACCACGAGATAAGGTAGGTAGGTACTGTCAAGGGACTAGACTGGCAATACATACTTTATGGCAGGTGAAGTGTATAGGAGGCATGTGACCAAGCCTAAGTTGTTAAAATGAATTTGCAGCAATTAAGGCGCGCATGCATAAAGGCGTGCATGTGTCATACACTCGGTATGCATGTACTGTATATTCACGTGATGTCATTAGACAAAATAGCTCATTGTATGTAATCCAAGTCTAACCTGCACTAACCTGCTTTGAGAAGGATGATCTGATCGTTCTGACAGAGGTCCATGAAGCCAGTGATACGCTTGGCAAACTCAACCACATACTGGATGGCGTTGGTGATGTGAATGGCACACTGTTGCCACATCACTTCAGCAGACTGACGAGAGGACAAGAGAGAAAAACACACCATAGTTCATCATTTATTTCATCAACTAACCCATAAATATAGCATTTTCAACAATCCTGCTTGGGATTTTGTCATCATTAAGTTGAGACTGCACAGAAGCAATCACTCTTGCTGAAGGTGCCATGTTGTCATAACATTCAAACTGCAAACTTCCAATCCTGCATACAATGTTTGCAGTCAATTCCTACAGCAATGTGTGATAGAATTGCAATGTACCTTGGTCTGATAGGAGCGTGTCTCCTCTGGACTGTACATCGTCCATGCCAACCTCTTCAGCTCCTCTGTGCTGTACTGGCTGGTCTCAATATGTGACTTCACCACACTCTGGGTTATGCGCTCTGCAGAAGACAACAAACAAAACACTGTTAGTCAGTTGATCTTTGGGTTCAGATCAAAAATCAAGGTGGCAGCCATTATCCAATAATAAGTTTTTATTATATACATTTTATTATTATTATGATGATTGATCTTAGAGTTGAACAGCGTTTGATTTCTCCTGACCTAGCTCAAGCAGGGAGCAGCCGTCTGGCAGCGGGTTAGCGATGGCACGCGAGAAGAGCCCGGAGTCGTGCAACAGCTGGTACTCGTGCTTGATGTGATGGTTGACGTCGACAAAGTCCAAACTGCTCTGTTCTGGTGAACTTTGGGAAGAGGAGCTCCCGGCGCTGCTGCCGCCACCCATCATGTCCAGGTTGCAGTAGTCTCCGGCAGAGCCCTCGGGGGTCAGAGGCAGGTCGAACAGCAGGCCTTCCGGCAGGGTGGTCATTTCGTCCTGGTCACTGAACGTGGTGCTGGATCCCCGGCTGTAGGCGCGGCTGTGGGCGCCCATCTCGCCGCTGTCCTCGCGGGCTCCAACCCCCGCACACTCCTGCAACTGCTGGTGCTTCTGGACCTCGGCGTACAGGCTGTCCCGCTGCTTTTTGGACATCCGCCCAAACTTCACCGCTGTTAATGGCACGGACATAATGACGTTACAGTTACAGTTCAAAGCGGTCAAAGATCTCAGCTACTTAGTTAAAAAGGTAGTGGACGTAAAGCTAGGATATGATAGCTTCTTGATTTACCGTCGCGGCTCATGCCCAGAGCAAGGCACTTCTGCAGCCTGCAGTGTTGACAGCGGTTACGGTTGGTCCGGTCAATGAGACAGTTCCTCTGTCGGGAACAGGAGTACATGGCGTTGTTCTGCTGACTGCGTCTGAAGAAACCCTGGATATACAGAATGCACAAGATACACAGTGAGTCAATACAGGGACGGCATAGTGGCAGCTGTGAATGATATGAGGAAATGTGGAAATAATTCTTATTGACTATATTTACCTTGCAGCCTTCGCAAGTGATGACCCCATAGTGGATCCCCGACGACTTGTCCCCACATATTTTACAGGGAATGACCTCTATTTGAGCTGAGGACAAAGAGAAAAGAAAAGAAAATCCATGAGTAAAGTCTGTAATCCGTAGGAAAATATAATGACATCGCTGGGGAATCCCCTTTTTTCATTTAATTTCTGTTCTTCTGTAATTAGAATCACACTCACACTTGACAATAAACCTGTCGTCTGCATTCAATACGATATTTAATATCGAGCCAATTATATTTATCTTTAAAGTAACGTCTACCACATACAAAAGACAAGAAAGCAATAGCTTTATCTGATTGGTTTTGGACTAGCCCACAAGACCGGGTGAGGAAACACATGCAAACATTTGTCTAGTGGGCCGATCAAGCATACGACAGCCATAGACAATAAAACCTCTGTGTCCTTATCACATGCGACGGGAAGTCCTTAATTAATCAATATTGACTTGGCACTGATTTGAAAGAAGTATGACCCTAAACAAGGAAAATGCAGTAGCCTTGGATAATGATATCGCACACGCTGTTGGGATTAAGTGGAATGATGAGACCAGTTTTTTCTTCCCATAACACATTTGTGTTGCTCCGTGCACTGAGAGGAACAGAACGTCTCCACCGTAAGATACTTCAGTCACACGTTTGGAGAGAGCGAGTAGCGGGGATTCAAGGAGAACACAACCAAGCGCAGATAACAAATTGAAGGCCTCTATGCGAAAGCCTAACAATGTATGTATTTTACACCTTGAGACGAGTGTGGAGAGCCTGAGCCGTCTTATCCGAGAACAGCCTGTCCTTTTCATTATGTTGTTTATTTAGGTGGCAGGGCCTCCTGACGCTCAGAATAGCAGCTCAATTGCATTAGCTGAGGCCCAGGGTTATAAAGTTTCACCCGGCTCTCTATCCCTCCCGCCTCAATGGTGAAGTAAATGGTAGCTGGTGTACAATGGCCCCGTCACCTCCAGGGGCTCTCGGTCCTCTGTAACTGACCTTCAAATGGCAACACTATGAATAATGATTTCAATTGATTTATTGTCACTGTCGTTGTGCGTGATTCGGTTTCGGCCCGAATGGCACGGTTGTTGTGTTGGGTGACACAGGGTATTAGGTAACCTGCAGTTTCCAACGCATATTATTTACTGGCCTTGCCAACTCTTCAGTGAAGTACTGTTTGGTGTTATGCTGCCGAGATTATATAATCTCTGTGAATATTTACTCACACATGGCACTCTGAGTGTGTGTGTGTGTGTGTGGGGCGGGGGGGGATACTGTGTGCGTCACATGCAGAGTGTGACAAGTCACGAATGTCTAATAAAACGGCAGATTTTTTTGTCATGTGTGATTAGATATGAGTGTTTCCTGCTGGTTAGATTTCCTACTGACCGACAAAAAAATAAGCCAGGGATAAATAAATAAACACATAACGGCAGTGGAAAAAACACTCCGTGTCACTCTCTGCCTCCTGGCTGATCCAGGGCCTCTCCCCCCCTCCCAACGCCCTGTGATATAACTGCCGTCTGGCCGCATTCCATGAACACACTCATTCAAAAGAGGTTGTCTTAGCAACGCTGCGGCCAACGTCCCCCTGTCCCCCCCTCCCTTTCTCTCTGTCTCTCTCTCTGTTAAGCTCTCCATTGGTCGCTTGCTGTGCGGCCCTGCCTGTGACTTGCCACCTCACCTGCCAGTCAGCTGAGCGCGAGTTCTGTTCTACTGACACACTTTGGGTTGATTTCTTGTGGGTTTTAAAAGGTGGAACTAATTCAAGCTCAGTCGCTGAGCAAAGGTTAGATGAAGAGAGGATTTATTTCTTGGTTTTGGGAGTAATCCAGGCAAATCCAATGTTTATTTAATTACGAGAATCCACGACCACCTATGAGTTGTGGCTTCATGATGCATGGCTGGAAATTCCACAATGTATGTAACATGTAGAAAACGCAGCATACACGGTATGATGAGCTGCAGATGGGGGTACATTAGGAGTACACTCTCGCTCTGGACATGTTGGCACATGCCTGTAATTTGAGTGAAATTTCAGCTGTCTTTGAGTTACAACATCGATCTATTTATACTCTGGAGCAGCGGGTTGGCCAGATAGCCCTCTTCATCGCCCGTCTGCTACCAAGCTGAAGTCTGTGTAACACCATGGTTACATAAATCCTCCCGATGACGATTCATCACAAGATGGCTCTCTCCACAATTACATAAGAATTTGTCTCGCAAAAAATATTTTTGCTGTGTGTGTGTGTGTGTGTGTGTGTGGCAGAAGTTTGAGGTTATGTAATAGAAAAGTTTGGGCAATGTCGTCAAAATATGAAGTGTGTATTTAAGTGTCAAGAGCAGTAAAGCATGTGCTATTACGGCAGTGCTTACTGCCTTCCTGTACGTGTTCAGGTTTGAGGGTTGTCTGTGTCTCAGCCACACACACACACACACACACACACACACACACACACACACACACACACACACACACACACATCACACTCACACTCACTCACTCACTCACTCACTCACTCACGCTCAGCACTTTCCTTCTCCAGCCTTGTAAAAACCTCTGCTGGATAGACTTTGGCCTCTCCCTAATCAAACAGTCCAAAGCTTCTATTTACCTTGCACATTACCTGCCCATTTTGTATAACTAACCTATACTATATTAGAATGGCTTTCTTTATGCTGCAAGGCATTGGGGAGGCACCCCACAGATATGATATCTTAAAGAGACAAGACAGCAATGAAGGAATGAGTGAGAATGGGGTTATTTGATGGCTCAGTGAAGACACTGTCAATTCTTCAAGTCTCTCTCCCTTGTGCTTCTTATCCCTCACATGCAAGAGTGGGCCCCTCGAAACACCTGTTTCCACACGGCGTTGCGTGATCATTTCCCACCTCTTTCTGGCCCCCGCTGTAGTTTGACCCATCTAGAGAATGCAGGTAGAGCATTTCTGCACTGACAAGCATCTCAAATAGATGGTCTTTGGACAGTGTAGGGTAGCAGTCAAAGGTCCTGATGTCACTAGAAGTGATACTGTATATCGCTCTCTGCAATGTAGGAAAAAACAAAATGTTTATGTTTTATATTATCAGCCAACATGCGGTAATGCTGAAAACTATTTAGAAAAATATTGAAACCATCTACAAAACTGCGTGTTGCTATTCTTGTTTTCGTTTAGATCTTCTTTTTTTTTTTACCATACATGTGTTTTAATATAATTTATATTAATGCCAATATAGCCTTTTTCGCAAAGTACATGAAATTTGACATTGCATGAACTAATTGCATAACAGGTTCATATACAGTTTATATTTTCTGCCATAACAGGGAACTAAAAATGACCCCCTAAAATCATAACCCATTGCCAAGACCAGTCCACAAGCAGGCCTATATGAGTCCATTATTTTACAGCTTCTCAACATTATTATTACTACTGTGTTGTTTTTGGCCATCTAGAGCAGAAACTTGGTCCATTCCTCTGTAATCCTCTCTACCGCTGACCAAACAAGACGGAGTGCATTGACTTCAACCTGCTGTGTATCCTGCTTCTTGCCCAAAACCCCACGGGGCCTCCAACACATAAGCACAACCAGACTCAGGAATTCAGTTCGCAGCATGTCATTTTAAGCACTGGCCAAAGGAACCACAGGAACTGTGTAGGAATACGCCTCAGCAATCATCTTAAACTACACAAATGATGTGGTCAAACGTGGGGAGGGAAAAAAAAAAGTCTGAAACACAATTTTGATTATTAGTGTGTCCAACTTCTACACAAAACAAAGTGCTTTCTAGGTATGGTAGATCTAACACTGAAGCCTAAAGGAACATTTGCACTGACACGTTGCAATATGCCGCAGAGCAGGTGAAGAGATAGGCAATGGAATCTTAGCGCCCTCCTGTCAAAGGGAAAGGGGTCCAGGTTAGGGTCGAGGGTTCCTGTGAACAACCCCAGGCAGGCCCTTCAACTGATAATTATTGGCATTGAGTTAGGGCACATGTGTCTGCAATGTCCTTGCAGCTACCAGAGGGCAATACATTACAGACCCCTGTGGCAATGGGTTACAGACTGTACCAGCTCCTACCATTTGTGACCAGGAAAATAGCGCTGGGTGCTGAACACTATCCAATAATTTATACAGCAGCAATATTATCTTTTATAGTTTATTGTTTCGGCTCCTTGCATCATCTGCCTTTCAGGTTGCACAATGCTGTGTTCAAAAATAGATTTCTACGACACAACATACAAATGTATTGCAAAATCACACTCATTGCAATCTGACTGAAAGATAAGATAATAATGGTTGTATATATTCATTGAGAGAAACACCATGTTGCCTATCCTACACATGGTCATGCAATTTACATGAAAATGTCATTATTAAACAGTATTTAACACAGCTAACACAGCTCACACTTTGCCACGTTCCATTTAGGGATGCACAATCATTTTTTTCCAACCGATACGATAACCGATAATTACCTGCTTCTCATGGCCGTTAACCGATAAGTAGTAACCTGTAGTTTGTGACCAACCAACTGACATCAGTAATAATTGTAGACACAAGCTGCAGTTAACACTGCAGGTGACTTTGTGTGTTGAAACTAGGGGTGCAAACGTGTACTCGAGTAAACGAGTACTCGTCAAGCAAACCATAAACGATTACAAAAATATTGTAATTGTAATTTTTTCAGCATCTTATAAATTTAATGATGATGATCAATGATGATACATTTATATTGTGTTGATATGTATTTTGGTTTTGAATTTTTGAAGCAGGATATATAATTAAATAATCGAAAATAAAGCCTTCGCCGTTGCATATTGTTGTTGAGACTAAAATAGGTTTGTTCGCCAACATTTAGTGGCTGGCCCGGGTGGGTGGAGTTCCCCGCACCACCACTGGGGTGGTGTATTAAATCACACATCTCAATAGCACTTTATGTAGTTTGAAATTTTTTTTTTTTTAAAGTTAGAACAATATAGGATATTCAACAGATATTCACGCTCCGAATTACAGCGACCTGACGCGGGGAACTAAAGACGCAATCACCGGTATGAGTCCCGTGTGTGTAGCGGTGTATACCTGCCCAGGAGACGGTATTAGTCCCGTGTGTCTAGCGGTGTATACCTGCCCAGGAGACGGTATGAGTCCTGTGTGTCTAGTGGTGTATACCTGCCCAGTAGACGGGGCTTCCAAGCGAAGCCGTCGGGCAGCAGGACTCCTCTCTATAGGGCCATCGTTTGGTCAATATAGCCTAACTAAAACGCAATTTAACCGGATACGTCTCATGTTTCAAAATGTTCCCAATGGATATAACATTAAAATCGCTGTTCATAAGTAAAAATGAACATTGTACATTGGTGGAAACTATCGCGGACTGTGCACAAAAAAAGAAAAACTACAAAACGAGTAGGCCTACACGAGTAGGCTACTTGTTGAGATTTGGACCGTGTATTTGATTAGTTTTTTGGTATTTCTTGCATCCCTAGTTAAAAGTAGTAGACTTTTCCCCTCCTGTTGGAACCATAGCTGAACATTTATCGCAAATAGCATTTGTGCTGTCGCGACTGTTAAAAACGTCCAAATTGGCGATGACATGTTTGCTGTTAGCTAATCTACTACGGCCACACCACGTGGCTCGACTCAGGTGCAGAAAGCTTGACATCATGAGGCGACATCAGCGTGCAGCACTGGTTAAGCCCTGGTAAGCCAGGGAAGCAATATTGGCTTCGAATTATCGGCTCTATTGGCTATAATTTAATTATCGGAATAATACATAATAATACAAATTGGCCATTATCGGCCGATAATTTATCGGACCCGATATTTATCGTGCATCCCTAGTTCCATTTAGTCAAAGGTATCATAAGGGAGGAACATTTGAAATGATGTCATTCTGTAACGCCAGCGAGTTGTCAAGCAACAGTTGCATCTAAATGGATGTGACACACGTTCGAGTTGATGTAACAGGACAGGACACAGGAACTGAGCTTTAATAGCCTGCTGTGCTTAAGGATGAGTTGGCTTGCTGTGCCCATATCAAGTGGTAAGACAGTATGGCTATGACTTTACCACAGCCCGCCCATAACACATAGGCCTAATCCCTTTGTATCTGTATGTTTAACATGGATAGGCTGTAGAGGCTATCAAACAGACATCAGTTTTATGTTGCACTGATAAACATAACTCTAGTTGGGGTTTTTTTGTTCACAGAAATACACAATGGTTAATAATTGCGCTGGGCATGCATCATTGTAAATGCGTTACTACAATTCTGCATGCCTACAAGTGTCCCGATAACACCTTTTCATTATGTAATTAATTTCCATTAATTGGAATGACGGCAGTCCTCGGTAGCCGGTACTGTTCCTGGACCCCCCCCCCCCCCCCCCCCCCCCCATATCCTCCCTGCCTCCCTCCTGCTTGAATGCTGTGTAATCCTCAATGACAGAACTAGGTCAATGGAACACCGAACTCACTCTTTCTCTCGCACTCACGCTCAAATACTCAGCAACATCAAAACAAAGTGGTTTGCTCAAATTAGAGCAAAAAGCTACTGAAAAGGAAATAAATCTGTGGCCCAGACATGTGCTACTCAGCCTATAGCCTACATGGAGCAAAGATACTTACTTGACCAATGCAATTATCAATAATGTGTTTATATTTCTAAGCACATGCTGCAGAATGATGTTTTTTTTGTTACGGGCGTAATGAAACCCGAGTACCACGAAGATAACAAAGAGTTATTGTGTGGTTTGACAGCTTCTTAATTATTCTACTCCCTCCCTCCCAGCACTGCCTCTTACATAACCCGAGTCGCGCACTGGCCGAATATTGTAACTACAACCGCAATGTCTTTCTCTGTTCTGAGGCAAATCAAATGCATTTTAAATTTTAAAAAAAAATCACACAAGTGTCTTCGACGAGTGACCTTGTTTGAGTAAAATATGTGAACTATTAAAAACAATGTAAGATTCTGAATTTAAATAATCAATTTCCAATAACGCACGAGTTTCAATGTATTTATAGATTTTCTGCAAACATATTACAACAACAGGCCATCTGTAGGCCCATAACTGACTTGTAATGTGGCCTTTTCTTAATTCCCGTACGCGGACAGTCGTCATACGCACTTCGGATCACTTCCAAAGTAGCCCGCCGACGTCCTTTCGGCGAATGCATGGAGCAATCTCGTTATCGCATGCATTGAGCACTATGCCACGAATAGAAATAAGTTACAGAAACTCACCTCTCATGTTGACGTTGACGGCTACTATCTTCGAGTCATACAACTCCAGGTCGGGCTGAGCACAGAACACGGCGAACACTGTTTAGCTCCAAGACGGAGCACTGGAAAAACTATGGAAACAACTCCTCATATGTTTTGATAATACTTATCCGTATCTGACTACAAAAAAATAAATAAGCACAAACAAAAACAATTGACGTGCCCTTCGGTTAGTGGCTGTTTCTTCTTTTTTTTATTAATTCCGCGCAATCCTGGAAGGAAAAGCGTGCGCGTTGTCTGCAGTGAAATAACGTCGCCCAGCTGCTGGTCTCTCAGCTCTTCCCTCGAGTCAAGTTCTCCGTCTCTTTCGCTCGCTCTAAAGCCTACTTTCGGCGCGTGGACTACACATGATCTCTCTCTCTCCGCTGGTCCGCCTCGAGGTGCTGCGCGCGCGCGCGTTATTACCTTCCGCGCGCTCGCAGGGCACACGCCGCGTGCGTGGGAAAGTGTGGCAGTGTGTCACGGAAACATCGTGGGAATCGTCCTCAACGCGCCGCTATATTGTAGCTTTATTGTAGCTTTATTGTGGCTTTATTGTAGCTTTATTGTGGCTTTATTGTAACTTTCTGGGCGTAGAATTCTGCTTTGTTGTGTGTTTCTCTTTGTTGTGTTTGTTGGACATTTCCCAATTGACAACCTAATACTCAGGGCTAATAGGCCTACACATTTACATGTACATGCACTTACGCATGCATCGGTTGAACTATGATATTTAATACGTGTTTGTACAGGGCATTAGCATTAGTAGCCTATATTGTACACTTAATTTAGCATAAATATAAAGTTGGCCTATTATGAAACATTACACTGATTATCCACTAATTACACATTCAGTTGCAGTTATCCACTCTGTTCATAATCTGTTCATTGAAAGTAGGCCTAATTTCTTCTTTGGAATCAAATTCTGCCCTTAATGGAATAGTATTGAATTAAGCCTATTTATTTTTTGTATTAGTAACATCCAATTCAAGTAACATTCCAGTCAATCTAACCCAGTTTCACTATGTTGATATACCAAATGACAAGTTGAATGAAACATTATGAAACATTATTATTATTGTCATTATTGTTATTATTTGTTTTCCAAAATACATCTCAATTACTCAATTATTTTGGCTGGACAATCCAAATGTTTTCACAAAACAAAAATTTTAATATTTGTTTAAATTTTTATTTTTAAAGCATTATTTTCTTCCTACGGCTGAAGCATTCATATGTTGTGTTTTTACATAAAGTGAATAAACTGGGTGACAATGGCACACTCAAACTCAGACTTTTCAAGTCTTTTAAGTTTACTCATATCGGAACAAAGTTATCTTAAAGGTGAAGGTAGATGTAATTGACAGAATTAGCTAAATATGACAGTTGTTGTTGACAGAATGTCCTTATGAAAATCAATACATTGAAACTGATTTTTATTGTTTGAATTATTATTGATTGCGTCGCGGCGAGAGGACTGTCGAAAGACACTCTAAAAAGACAACGCATGCGCACACTCGGCAAAGCGGGACGCAGTCAAACCCGTCGTAAAAGTAATATTTTGAAGACTTGCAAAAAATCTGTTTCCCGCCCGGACTACTTTGGATTATAACAAGCAACAAACGTCATATCGTTTTTTTCGATGAATGGGTAAATAATAGGCAGGCCGTAGAACGCTAAGTATGACGCAGTCTACGTGCGCTCTATCCTCTTTAGTATACTCAGAGGTTGCTTTAATGCATGGAAAATGCAACAATGACAGTGCTGATTGAAATTATATACACTTGTAGGCTGTATGTATGTAACGTGGTCCGGGAATATGAAGCAGGGAGAGTGTATGGTAAGTAGATTAGTGGAGCAGCGCTAGGCCTGACTCCTTTACCCCTATCATTCAATGTCCTCTTCTCTCCCTTTGTGTTCTCATCTCCATTTTCTTTTTTTCCCACCTCTCTCACTTCCTGCCTCTTTATCCATTGTATGCCCTTTATCATCATAATCATCATCATCATCATCATCATCATCGTATTGATTGTTTTGTTTGTGTTAAGACTCCCAGAGGTGCAAAGCATTGGTATCCTCTCTGTGACCTGTTCTTCATTGTTCACTCTCCGTCGACCAAAATTGGCCACGGTTGGATCTAACTCTCTCATAAATGTCTTTCTCTCAAAAGGACCTGGACTCATTCACTGAACTTCCTGTTTCTCCCTTTGCCTCTCATACAAACGCTCAGCACTAAAAACCCATTTAAATTGTAAGGAAAAGCAATAACTTGTTGCTTGTTCCTGAATGAGCGGTTTAAAAATAGCATGCTTTGAAAAGCGCTGAGATAATTTTTGCTGTTTTTGTGGTAAACTTCCTCTTCCTCCTTTTTTTACTCAGTTTTGTCAGTGCAATGATTTCCTTCCTGCAGTAGCCGGCGCTGCTTTGTTTATCCACCATGTTTCTCAGGTTCCATTATTCCAACATTTTCTCTGTGGCTGCAGAGCGGACACACACTCCTATCTGGCACTTGCACACAATGTCAATGACCCGCTGACCCTGGATCTTATGTTACCATGGCAATACTCAAATTAGAACATGGGGATGGAGAGAATGGAAAGAGGGAGTGGCTTATGTGCACCCACAGGCACGTAGGCCTCAGAAGAGCTTTCCAGATTATGGCACTGTAGAGCGGTGAGGCATCGAGGGTGGCGGGGGACACAACAAGAGATGCAAACTACAGAGGACGTGACATATGCAAAACGGGGGAACTGCCGGTGCAGCTACTATAAGGGCAAAGCATGGGTAGCATGTGGCACACAAGGGCACCAGAGAGGAAGTACAGATAGTCCAACAGCCAGGACTGGCCTCTGCCCCCTCATTGCATAAACCCCAGTGTGCTGCCTGCTGAGAGGATTATTTTAGTATCCAGCTCTGCCTTAAATAATCCTCTCTGCTCTCCCTCATCCTGCTCACCCTCCCTCCTTTTCCTCCCTTCTTCCCGTTCAGATGACCACTAATCTCTCTCTCTCTCTCTCTCTCTCTCTCTCCCCCCCCACGGCAACAGCAGTAATCTGGTTTGTACCGATATCTTCTACCTTACCAGATTCACATCAACAGGTTAATGCGGCCATCTACAGAACACACACCTTGTTACGGCACCCTCCTGTTCAACTGTTGAACTGTTCAACCCATCCATCCTCAGAGAAAGTCTTCAACCAATCCACCAATCCTTAGAAAAACCCAATGTATGCTTTGTGGTTTCTCTTCATCTTCTGGCGATGGGGCCGATTTTAATCATGTCAAGGGATTAGTGTTATATTTGATTCTACTTAAGTATTTGAATAGATTAGTCCTTATATTCTGAGTGTTTATTTTAATTTACACAGCTGTACATAATCTTAGCAAACCGATCACATGTTGGAGGAGATGAGTTGTTGGTTGGGTTGTTTAGTTTAAGCTGGAATGGAGATAAACGTGTCACTAAAGATTATAGAAGAGCCAAACCAAGAAGTGATTAAACAAGCTAGACCATCCTCCGAGTCCATGTATCTGTTTGTACTGAATTGATCCTTCCTCAGTTGTAGGCAAAGGCCCAGATTAGGGTTGAATCAGATTGAGGTTGGCGGTTAACTGCAGATACTATCCTTGTGATTCTTATTGTTCACCTGTTGTTTGGCAGACATTTGAACGATACGGGTTTGCAATTAGAGTTGACATTTAGCAATGCTGAATCTGTCTGTGTGTGTCTGATGTTGACCCATCTGCGTGTGTCATGCTGTCCGCCAGCGCTCATCTGCTGTCATGGAGCTAATACCACATCTGACAGTGACCCTATAACAAATAAACATAGGCATTTCCATGTATCCAAGCTGCAAAGAAAAGGCACTTGGCTTATAGAGAAACACAGTGTGATATCTGATTATGGTACCGTGAGAAAGAAGGCCAGGACCTTATCGAGTAATTGTAGGAAACACAGTGAGGTATGAGTAGAATTGTACACTAAAATGTGTGTCACCAACAGGTCTTGAAACACTCCATAGTAATACTTTGTTTAGTTGGTTAGACTTTATTGTCCCCGGGGGGAAATTATTTTCCACAAACACTGTACATCACAAGTAGGACCAACAGTACACCTTGCACTCATCATCACACAACACTACCGGACAGTAACAATACATAAAGTGTAACACAGCAACACACAATAGTGACCGTCATATTGACTTACCGCCACGGTAAGTCAATATGTTCACCAAGGCTTTCCACATGTGACTTTTGTCACATAGTCTGTGTGTACAGCACAGAATATATCCTCAGATCATCTCTGTACTTTACAATCTCTTTTTAAATAATACAATCTTGAATCAAATACTCCACTAAGTCAAGTTTATTTATTTAGCACTTTATCACAGTTTCCAAGGTCTTCACATCCCTGATTTAAATTACATTTGATGGCGGCGTCTAACCCAAAGCCATGAAATGGGCAACTCCCTGTTCTTCCAGACTTCCAGGTGCTGTTCTTCCAGCCTCCTGCAATGTGTTTTACTGTGGAAAAGCACATAAACCGCTAGCACTACGCTCTGGGAGAATTCAAAGTTCCACTGTTCCTTGCTGCTGCTTTTCTAATTAACTGTTAATGACTTGCTCATTTCCATGGTTACACTGCATTTTCTAACAAAGACGTCATTACAGTCTAGAACGGCTGTGTTGATCCAGAAATGCTTCTCAAGCCATATTTAGATTAAATAACTATATATATTGAACAGTTATATAGCACCAATATAGCACTTGTAGCCTATATGTTTCCATTCCATCAGAATGAGGAAAATGATCAGGGGTTAAATGTGTAATAATTTTCAGTGGTGCATGTGATGTTTTTTCTTTTTAAACCTCAACAACATTCGCATCTTTATCATTCCATAGAAGGTGCTTTTGTCCAAAGCAAGTTACAAGTGAGTCTGAGAACAATCAAAGCATATAACCACTACATGCTGCAGGGCAGTAGTGTACTCTGCCAGCCAGTGAGGAGATGGGGGGGGGGGGGGGAGATAATGCCTCGTCGCCCTGGTGGTAGGGTGGCCCTACCGAGGGTTGCTCCAGGCCCTCCGAGGAGCTACCACCTCCTCCTCCTAGCATGTCCAGACAGCCCTGCAACGGCCGAGTCCAGCTACGCCTCTGCCTGCCAGGCCTTCGGTCTCCGGGATGGAGGGGGAGGGGGGGTTGGCTGGTCACACTGGGGAGGTGTGGGGACAATGGGGTTTGGGGGTTGTTTTTTTATTTGAGGTATGGTAACCCTGTAAAGAGTCCAGTTTTATATTATTTCCCAGCCTCAATTTGGCGTTTGGGGTATGTGGAGTGTGTGTGGTTGATGGCTGGTTTAAGCAGCCTCACCTGGCCCGGGTCAGGCTGATTAGACTCTGGGGCTGCTAGGTGAGGCTGCACACCTGCGGTGCATTGGGTAATCAAGGCACACAGGATAAACCAGACATCACCACACACACTCAGGAGGAGAGCTCTGACATGTCAGCGTTTACAACCTGCTCTGGCTGTAACATCTTGCCAACACTCCAATAAACCGGTGTATTCAACATCTACCTGTGTCCTGGTCGTCGGAGGAGCCCAGCAAAGCCACTTAGGTGGCGTGTGGTGGAGAAACTGCCACAAATGTAAAAACAGCCAAGAGAAATAGTAAGTCAACATCATCAACAAAATCAACTCAATAGTATGAATGAGATGTTAATTTATTCACAGAAGAGCTTGAACTTCTTGTGAGGGACTTTGGTTGGTAACCTATTCCACTATGGAGTAACCATACATGATCATGGTCTGGAATGGGAAATCTTTCCAAGTTGTGGAGGTGTGACCACACAGCTTGGATGCAAGCTGCTACAGCAGCCAGTGGATAAAAATGAAAAGGGCATAATTGCACGTTCCTGTTGACGACCAGATGAACTGCTGCATTTTAAATGATTCCCAGAAGTTTAACAGCACTCACCGGGATGACAAGCAGCTCCGGGTTGGCTTGAGTTGGAGGTGCAGGCGTTCCTTGGTGATCAGATGTCACGAGGTATGGAGGAGGCCGTCCGTCCTGTCCTCTTGTCGACAGGGCAGTCCCTGGGGGCCACCACAGATGCACCGTCAGCCACAATTCAAGTCGTCAGCTGAAAATGTGAAATGTAAAATGGTTGACTCAATTTTGACAGGTCCTGCATCGAACACAGGCTCCTACCGAACGCCGTGCCACCCGAACACATTTGTGTTTTTATAATAAATGGTACAGAATGAACAAAACAACTCAAAGAAATATCAAATTCAACAAGTCAAGTCTTTTCCACCTAATGGATGAAAGTAAAACATTTTCCCAAAGGAAAAAAAATATGTTATTGAGGTGTATAGACGAGCTGAGCCCCAACACCAATGTATTTTTTATTATTATTGAATACTCTGGGGCTTTCTGTGGCCAGAAAGAATCGCAGGGCCTGAGGGACAGCAAACGTTAGGGAGACACTACAGTAAAAACAAGCAACAACAGCAAAAGGCAAGCAGGAGCAACAGGAAGAGACACGCAGAATAAGAGACAGAAAGCCAAGTCGATGCGGCGACCATCTGAAGACGATACTGAAAGGAGATATTCTGTTTCCAACCCTTGCTTCCATGACAACAGCCGTGGACGGCCCCCAACCCCGCGGCTTTTCTCTAATGAATCATCCGCCTTGAATGTTACACCCACAAATACACATATGACAACACACATGACACATGATCCTTCTGCTCATACACAGATCACACCGCCTTCCCCTTCCGTTTCTCTCTTTCCAAAAAACATATTTTTTCTATATTTATTTCAAGGTGAATGCAAATTGAACACTTAAGACAGTTTTGTATTCCAAATACATATTCATTGACCATGGTACAGATAGGATTAAGATTTTGATTTTCATATTTAGATATACAGGATTTAGAATGCAAAACAAATCTAAATGTTCTCTCCCCTAAGTCGGCAATGTTGTTTGAATCCGAGTTATAGCCGATAACTCAGCCGTCCGGCACACCATCTGTCTCCCTCTCCATTTCTATAAACAAATGGCAGAGCTAACTTTGTGGCCTACAAACAAACAACTCTTAATACAATCTGTACAGATCCCCGGATAAAATAATAAGCTTCACTTGATTAATCAACAGCCCACTTACACCCTCCAGGATTGGCTCCATTATGACTGTGTGGTGCAATAAGGTGGATATTGTTTCTTGTATTATTTCTTCAGCAGGCTATGTTAGTTATGATGCATAGTAATCAAATAACATGTAACTTTTAAACTATTTATCAAGAATTGAAATGTCAACCTATGTGACTAATGTTAGCTCGTATCCTTCAAATGCACAATGTTACCGTGTTGTTGTTCATTATTTAATGTTCAACGCTGAACAGATTTTTTCAAATAAGATTTTCTCAATTTTAAACTGTTTCTCTATTAAAATCACCTTCAACTTCAACGCGTTTTCTCTGTAAACTGTTGTGGTATCATTGTTGATGATTAATGACAAGGGGAACATTACCAGGGTAATTGGTATTTAGATATTGCTGATAAATCTACAGAATATGCCATGTGTTTCATGACCTACATTCACACACACACACACACACACACACACACACAGGCAGGCCTGGTCGCTTTTTTTTGCCATCTTCCAGCATGAGGTCAAGTGAACTATCTTTATATCTCTATCTACTCACTCCGACCCCCTCTTTTCCGTCGTTCTTAGTATATCCCCTTCTTCAAAACATCATGATTTCCCCCTCTCCAAAGCAGACTATCTATTTACTGACCTTAAACTGAACCCCCATGAATAGCTATCACATGATGCCGTTTGACAGTAAACAACGTACTTATGTCTCAATAAATTAAACGCCAAGCCCTTAAGAAGAGATGCATGTTCATTGTTTTCGTCAAAAGAAAATCATGTCAAAGTGATAAAGGGGTAGGCCTAGTTATATGAGTTAATTCGATTTTGTTTCACCGCCTTTTCCTCTCTGTGTTTAATTGGGGTCATATGTTTAGGATTGTTCTATTGAATTACTAAAAATGACACAACGACCCCTGGTGTTAATCATCGTCATCACACTTAGCTCTCCTTACATAACACAATTATACACATCGCACCAGGGCTTGTTGTTTCTATGGAGTATATTATGGTATTGTTGTGTGTGTTTGTTCTGGGGATTCGTGTTCCCTGTAAAGAGATCAATCAACGGAAGACATTGTCAGTCCACAAAACCAGTCAATCAACTAATCACACATGACTCTCACATACGTTTCAGCTCATAATGTCGCCTGAGAAAAGGAGTGGCAAAAAAAACCCAACTTGCATAGCCTAAGGCTGAAGCAACCTCAGCAGGTATTGATAAAAGAGAGAGAGAGAGAGAGAGAGAGAGAGAGAGAGAGAGACAGACATCGTAAGCTATCTGTTGTGACCCACTTAGAGCCCAGAGCTGAGAGGAAATCAGCTTTTCAAACCATATCCCAAACATAGCACAACAACACATGAACAAACTCACATCCATAATGTATGTGACCCAACCATTGTCTCCTGTACACCATTTGCAACTGTAGTGCTGCAGAGCGTGTGTATGTCTGTATGGATGCATTTATTCATTTATGTATTATAGCCCATTCTGTATGTGTCATCTGTTATCTCGTACTCTCTGCCTATAATTTTCTGCTGACCGTAATCTTCTGAATTTCCCCTCAAGGATTCATAAAGCCTCCTATTGTACATAATATCTTAAATAGCCACTGAACTAACGGAGAGTTCTAGTTTAATTTCCAATATAGGGCTGAAGACCCTTCTTCTTCTTTACAAGTGATTATTGTTTTTGTTTGTTAGAACATATATGTGACTATAATAAACGTAATAGTGGTCCATTCATAATAAATGATGTAGCAACAACAATTATTCTAAATAGCCTTTTAAACTGTCCAGTGCATTTGACCACCCAAATGTAATAATCTGAGGAATTTCGCCTACGCATACCCAATTTCCTTTTATTAAATGTCTTTTAGGAACCGTCCAGGAGGATTAAAACCAATCCATCCACATATTCAATATAACAAAGTTGAAATCTGAGCTACTCTTTGTTATGTTCCTTTTTAACCAGGGGACCATGTTAAACTATAAAATAGTAACAGTGCTTTTGGTGCTATAAGCCTTTTATACAAACCACAACATGACCTCAAAATGGGTCACAGGGAGGAGGCGGGCCCTGCAGGGTAAACCCACAGGTGTAACTCATAACATTAATCAGGACTCCACTGTGGTATGCCAGCGCACTAATATAGACAGAGCTGGAGTAGAAACTCTGCGTTGGGCTGAGATACCTGAATGGAATGTAAAAACCCATAATTAATTTCATAAACCCAGGGCATATTCACATCAAGCCTACCCTGTAATAAAGTGCCTGTCAATAAGTTTGCAATATGGTAAGACAGAATCTGAAAGGGCTGGGTGAGTGCTTTCATTGGTATCGAGCTAACCTTTAAATTCTTTTTTAAGGCTGAAGGAATGCAGTAAAACATAATTGAAGCAATTGAAGCAATAAAAAGACTTAATCTGGAATGACTGAAATTGTCATTTGTAATTGTAATTTGCATGGAACGTTCTCTGGTGGTGGCTTTAATTAAAAATCCATGCCTGTTATTTAACACCATGGGAGAAGTGTGTGAGTGCACGAAATGTAAGCATTACTTACATCCCTTTGCTGTGTAGAGTTTCCATTGCATAACAAAGTATAAATAAACAATGGCCTAATTAGTAGGCCTGCCATAAGCCGAGAAAGGTGATGTGAATAATAGATGGTAGTTTGTCACCTGACGTCGCCGCTGATTATAGCGACTTTTCTTTTGTTCAGCGGCTCCTGGAATAACCTCTGATTTTGTACTTTGCCTGCTGAACTGCGTTGAACCCGGGAAAAGTGGCAAGCAACTAACAAGAAAGTTATGGCTGTTGTGACATTCCACAGACCTTGTGATCGCGGCCCGTCTTATGATCTGTTGCTCTCCATGACTAAATGCATTAGATGACAGTTGTGCGTGTGTACACACAAGCAGACGACGAGAGGGAGATATATATAATGTGTTTTCGTTGTTTCACTGTAAGATGTGGCGTAAATAACGACAGTTCATCATAGCAATTTCTATTTCAATGAGCAAGAGCAAAATACTTTTCAAGTACTCAGTTGGTTTCATGATATACACATAAAAGCAATCGTGTAAGCAAGCAAGTGAATGTAGATATAATGGTGGTTTAAAGTGACACTTTATTCTTACTCACACACACACACACACACACACACACACACACACATACACACACACACACACACACACCCAGAGTAAATGAGTAAATGAAAATGTAACTGTCAATATTCATAATAATCATTATA
>OOFB01016783.1:0-11619 GCA_900323305.1 Trachyrincus murrayi | reverse complement strand
CCCGCCCCAGGTTCAGAGGCAACCGTCTTCCTACCCGCCCCAGGTTCAGAGGCAACCGTCTTCCTACACACCCCCGGGTCAGGGCCAACCGTCTTCCTACCCGCCCCAGGTTCAGAGGCAACCGTCTTCCTACCCACCCCAGGGTCAGAGGCAACCGTCTTCCTACACACCCCAGGGTCAGGGGCAACTGTCGCCCGATGCACCCCAGAAGCAGGGCTCCGTGAAGCCAGCCTACCTACCCCAGCGTCAGTCTGAGCCCCAGCCGCCCGAGCAGCCAGGCACAGTATCTGAGCCGGGGGGGCTCCGGTCAGGCTACGTGAAGCCAGCTTACGTGCCCCAGCGTCGGGGGCAACAGTCTCCCTACGTGCCCCAGCGTCGGCCATCGGGGCAAAATGTGTCTGACACTCCCCAGCAGCAGAGCACGGCAGTGTCTCAGCCGGAGGAGCAGCAGTCGGGCTACATGAAGCCGGGCTACCTGCATCAGCTGAAGCCCCAGCAGTCTCCCTACATAGCCCAGCGTCAGCAGTCGGGCGACGTGCCCCAGGGGCAGTCAGAGGGGCAGCAAACAGGCTACGTGAAGCTCCTCAGCGACAGGCGTAGGCAGCAGCTCAGCGTAGCGGAGCAGCAGCAACGTGATCCCCAACAGCAGCTGGGCTACAGGAAGCCGGACTACACACCCCAGGGTCAGAGGCAACCGTCTTCCTACACACCCGAGGGTCAGAGGCAACCGTCTTCCTACACACCCGAGGGTCAGAGGCAACCGTCTTCCTACACCCCCCAGGGTCAGAGGCAACAGTCTTCCTACACCCCCCAGGGTCAGAGGCAACAGTCTTCCTACACACCCCAGGGTCAGGGGCAACAGTCATCCTACACACCCCCGGGTCAGGGGCAACAGTCTTCCTACACACCCCCGGGTCAGGGGCAACAGTCGCCCGATGCATCCCAGAAGCAGGGCTCCGTGAAGCCAGCCTACCTACCCCAGCGTCAGTCTGAGCCCCAGCCGCCCAAGCAGCCAGGCACAGTATCTGAGCCGGGGGGGCTGCAGTCGGGCTACATGAAGCCGGGCTACCTGCCCCAGCATCAGCTGACGCCCCAGCAGTCTCCCTACGTAGGCCAGCGTCAGCAGTCGGGCGACGCGTCCCAGGGGCAGTCAGAGGGGCAGCAAACAGGCTACGTGAAGCCGGGCTATGCATTTTTTCCTTGATGTGTAGGTATACTGTTGTCATGAAAATAAAGTTATAGACAGCCTGAATATTCTGAAACTCTTTTCTTGTGCACCAGGTATTGCCACTGGAGCTGCGTATAGCGGTAGACCACCATGGGACCACCTTGTTTCAGAAAAAATATGTACGGTAGTCAACGGCGAGAGAATTTTTTTTTTTTTCATCCTGCTTGACTTGTTCCATGAATTACACGTTTGTCGATTTAAAAGATAATTGTTTTAAGTCAAATTCTGTCGTAAAACTGAAGTTTAAGAAAATATGTAATTAGATTACACACCCAAAATTTGTGACGTCATAACTTTCTCTCTCTACAAGCTACCCAGAGCCGCTGTTTCGTACCCGGATGTAGTCACACTGGCGACGGGTCTTGCTCGTTCTCTCGCTTCCCGGCTGATAGAAGGACCAGGAGTCGCCGGGTAAAACACACCATGTAAGAAGACACGTGTTGGTGACGTATATTGTGCGCGACGAGAGATGTAGTGCACCGAGCGGGTTTTGTGTGAAACCGTTAAGTAACATTTAGTTCTTGTTTCTTTACTTGTTTGAGGACAAACTGCGACTTTCTTGACTTGCAAAATTACCGTTTAAATTGACAAACGTGTGTAATTCATGGCACAATTCAAACTGGATAAAAAAGTGTCACTCCACCGTACATATTTTTCCGAAATAAGGTCCCCTAGGGACAGCGGAAGGGATTTGGGCTAAATTAGGCGCTTTGTAAGTGAAACTCAGTCGAGGAAGGACCATGAGAAGAACTTTAAACGCTCCTTGAAGGGTGTCGAGGTGATCCGGAACTAATGTGTGCCGGTATGTGTTTCGCGGTGTAGCTTTCGGTGACGCAACACACACACACACACACACACACACACACACACACACACACACACACACACACACCTCTCCGTAGTGTTTGACTGTAATCCTTTAAGTTGGGTCGCCAGCCGCGCAGTAGCATGAAAAATATGTTAACCGCCATTTCTAAGGCGGTGTGTAGAGTCACTGGCAGGAACGTGGTGAGTGTCATCGGGGAGATGTTGCACGTGTTTCGAGACAAATGGGGGATCACGATCATCACGGTGACTGTTAGCTTGGAAGTTGCTGACCTTGTAGGCTGAGCTAACGTCGATCTTTTTTTTTGTTGTTGACTGCAACCGTCTTGACTAAAGTAGCGTGTACGTTGCAAACTGTAGACCTGATCGTTGTCTTCGGTCAGTGATCGACGTTTTGGTGAACAGTTGGGACACGCGGAGGGTTACTATGGCGGGGGAAACGTGCGTTAA
The DNA here is from genome assembly GCA_900323305.1 of Trachyrincus murrayi. Classification (NCBI taxonomy): domain Eukaryota; kingdom Metazoa; phylum Chordata; class Actinopteri; order Gadiformes; family Macrouridae; genus Trachyrincus; species Trachyrincus murrayi. The sequence goes on along the minus strand of OOFB01016783.1, from coordinate 9,116 downwards.
CGCGACCGTATGCTGGCGTGTAGTGTGTGTGTGGTGTGTTGGCGCCGCTTATCCGCAAAATGTGTTGCTTTCTACCTCCCGTCGTATAAAAGCACACTGCGCCCGCACCCTGCTTCATGTCTTTACCCTTTTACCTTTTTATCCTCCTCCTCCTCCCCTCACCCTCGTTCCCCTCGGCTGAACCCCAGGGGGCCCAGACAGTGTCGGAGGTAAGCGGCTTGTGTGACTACTCTCCTACCGGCCCGTGTGTGCGCCTCCTGCTCTCCGCTAGGGAGCCTCGTTCTGTCACCACCACCACCACGGATGGCTGGGGACCAAACTACACTGGTAGTTTAAATGTTTGAGTTTCAGTCCGTTTTGTCCACCAGGACATGTCTGAGTGCAGTGGGCACTTTCAAAATAACAGAGTCCACGTTGGAAAGTGGTTAAAAGAAAGACCAGTGTAGTTTCGTCCCCGCGACGCGTTCATACAGTATGGGGCCACTACTACCAAGGCCAATACCTCATTGGCCGAATTCAATGCATTACAATATTGCCCCTTTTTTTTTTTAAAGCATGATTGCAAATAATAGACACATGCATATCTAGAACTGCTGTATGGCTATAGTCTCTTTGGTCTAGTTTAGCTAACCCTGAATACTATTTATTTAATCTACCGTTGATCAGAGTTCCGTAATTGACTATAATTCTACTTTTTTGTCCAGCAGCCACGTTATTCAGTATGTACATCCTGACAGTATTGTTTACAGCATAACATCAATTATATACACAATCTTAAATAATTTTTAACACTAACTTTGCCCACGATAAAATTTTAAGCCTCATACCTTCTTGGCGTGCAACTGAAAATAGGCTTAACTGAACAGGCAGTGTATCAGTTGTCAAAACAAGACAGTTTTGTTGCCATTAGCCCTCATACTCCTGTGTGTCGTAGTGTCCTCCATGGAGTGATGTCTCCCATTGTTTTTATTTTATTTTATCCATCGTCCTATTAGCTGCTGACCCTGCTGCCCTGTAGAGAACTAGTACCGCCTTGGTCAATGTATAGCTTTGCTGTTAATGCTCTTGGTCTGATTTAGTTGGATCCTGTTTTTCCCCCAGTTGCTGATTGGCCAGTCAGAGTACGTCAATGTAACCTCACCTGCAGCATCTGCCTTGGCCACCACCCAGCGACAGCCACCTAAACCACCACCAGTTAATACTAGAGCGTCTGAAGCAGAGCTAGTTACAGGGCAGCCCGTGCTGCTAACCAGCCCAGTAAGGACTTGTGTAGAGCCCTCCATGTGCTTGCGGATTTTAACCAGGATGGAAAAACCAGGTTTTTTTTTTAATGTGGTGTATTGACCAGCAAACCCAAACGCCAGAATCCCAGCGTTTTAGCATGCTAAATGGAATTGCTTATATATTTATAAACCAGTAAATCATGGCATTGGACTATTAGAACCGTTAGTTCTTTATACTTAATTATTTTACTTCAGTATGACGAACCGATAGTTCTTCATACTAAAGTTAAAATCAAACGACCATGGGATATGAAAAAAAAGTAGCTTACCAGGAAAAGCATAGCAGCAGTCTTTCCATCCTGGTTTTGACTAACCCTTTAGGGAAGAGTGTAACGGGGCATGCAGTCTCTATCCAGTGATGACCTTTCAACCCTTAATATCCTTCCTGTATAACCCACTGCATCCAAACCCTAAGCACTTCACTAACCCGCCTCCTCTTGATATTAATCGCAAAGCAATCGTGGAGACTGGTGGTGAAAGATTGGTGTGACTTTTTAATGAATCGTGTTCGTGATATGGATGCATGTGCTTGTACTGGTGTCTTAACTACTGCACTTTCTGCCGGACTTCATTTGTCTCCAGGGGGCCCCGGTTGTGTTGTCGCGCACCTTCGCAGACTTCACGCCAAAGGCGAGCTTTGACATCAAGGTAGGCTGGCGATGAGCATTGCGAAGTTTCAACCCGATATAAAAAAAAATCTCAACCTAATGTGCTTATTCAATCGCAAACACCGATCCTAAACAATCGTAAAATCCCCCGACTGCGCCCGAACGCTAGAAATGCGACATGCACCGTCTGGACGAGGGGCCTCCGGCACAGGCGGAGCTGACCCGGGAGGATGGCCTGCACTACTACCGCACCATGCAGACCGTCCGCCGCATGGAGCTGAAGGCCGACCAGCTGTACAAGCAGAAGATCATCCGGGGCTTCTGCCACCTCTACGATGGCCAGGTATCAACACTGACCCGCCTGAGACTGTCCTACAGAACTGACTACGATGGCCAGGTAGCAACACTGACCCGCCTGAGACTGTCCTACAGAACTGACTACGATGGCTAGGTAGCAACACTGACCCGCCTGAGACTGTCCTACAGAACTGACCGCAGAACAGATTGTGACAACTACCTTCTGTGTCTTCCTTATAAGCCGACTGTAAGAGAATCAAATTCTTACCAGCAGACGGGATGCTGAAGGTTAGACATTGATGTAAACCGAATTTGTTATTTACATTTTCTTGTGTGGTGAAAGAGGTGGTTTATAATAATTGGTCTGAAACTTGCCAGTATAGGAGGGCTTGCAGCGACCCCACCTGGTGTGTGGCGAGAAAGTGGGTTTATATTGCAAGAGCGTTGCACGTCTCTTGAACCATTAGAGACCACACTGAGCTCTAATGGCTGCAGCTTACCTGTAGGCACCGGGACAATTCCTGCTGGGCCGCTCGGCTCTGTGGGCCGGTGGCCACACACACACACACCATAGTAGAGACCGGCACGTGGCCCACAGTAATTTTGGACGTGAGCTGAATAACGCAGGCCGCGTCTATTGCCTTTCATGGTCATAAGATGTGGCACGTTAATAATACTGATGTTTTTGGCATATAAAGTAGTCTACCTGCATGAACCCATGGTTCTTCCCTGTCAAAATACATTTCACACACCAGATGAATCGTATCTCATGCAATAAGACTTAATTTTATGAGGGCGGTCAGTCCTTCCCTGGAATTCACTGTTAACCATGATACAAGCGTCAGCTAAGAGGTAGTCTTACTAGAACAGAAAATGGCTTGTCTCTGCACCGTGAGCTACTGAATCCCCACTGAACCATTGCTATTTCTGTGTGCACGTCTCCCCCGCAGGAAGCGTGCGCTATGGGCATAGAAGCAGCCATCAACCCCACCGACCACGTCATCACAGCCTACCGCGCGCACGGCTACACCTACACCCGAGGAGTGACTGTCCAAAAGATCTTGGCCGAACTCACCGGTGAGACCGCCCGTAACCATGGTTATACCGAACAAAGGTATTTATCGTAAATGCTTGAGTTTATGCCGCTGCGATAAAACCTAGATTTAAAGAGGGCAGTGCAGACATCAAGCCAGACCGAACATATTAAAAGTGTAACTGAAACGACTTGGTAAGATCCCTGTTTCTGAGTGTGCTTTTTAGTGATGGGCATCTCTGACTCGTAGGTCGTAAAGGGGGCATCGCCAAAGGCAAGGGCGGCTCTATGCACATGTACGCCCCACACTTCTACGGCGGCAATGGAATTGTGGGAGCGCAGGTAAACCCAACTCAAAGGCTGTTGGTAATGTTGTTAATGGCTCATGTGAGGACTCCCATTGGCAGAACATTGGGGACGTGTCTTTGCATGTGTTGGTGTGCTGAACTGATGCAACCTGCGGTGGTTCCCAGGTGCCTCTGGGAGCAGGTATTGCCTTGGCGTGCAAGTACCAGGGCAACGACCAGGTGTGTGTTGCGCTCTATGGAGACGGAGCAGCCAATCAGGTAAGGACAAGGAGATGTGCCTTTTTTAAAGTTTTTGTTAATCTCCGAAATCTTCTATACTGTTTTCAGAGAACTAGACTTGTTTTTTAACCGAAGAATGGGATAAAGGATAGGTTAAAACTAAATAGTTGTTTTCAAGTGCCCCCACCCCCAATTTAAAATGTCCCAAAGTTTCAGCTAACGTGTCATAACTGTTCGGCACTCAGGGCCAGATCTTTGAGTCGTTCAACATGGCGGCTCTGTGGAAGTTGCCCTGCATCTTCATCTGTGAGAACAACAAGTACGCCATGGGCACGTCGGTGGAGCGGGCGTCCGCCAGCACAGACTACTTCCGCAGGGGAGACTTCATACCGGGACTGAGAGTAAGAGAGGCATACATCTACAACATGGGACACCCACGTTGTTCATACTTTCCTCCATGCAGAATGTGCAGTACAGCTGGAATGACGATATGATATGATGATGATATATTTTCAATGCTGGTGGACAGCACCACCTTGTGGTCTTGGGCGGTAGCTGCAGCGTAGCTTTTGCTTCTCTGTACACTGCAGCAAGCCAGTAGAGACCTAGATTATGACGGGAGACGCACAGTCTGACCCGGCAGTTTCAGGTGTGAGCATGCACACAGTCTTCTGCTGCTCATGTATAATTCTGCAAACAAAATCTGATTATGGAAAGAGAAACCCAACTGGCGGTGAATGTCTTTATTGCCTGCTGTGTAGTGTTGTATTAAGACATTCTTGATCAATGATTTATTACAATTATAGTATTATTGCTTTGTTGACCATCGCTATATTGCTGACTACTTTTATTCATATGTCTATTGAACAGTAAATAACGTGTTTCCTGAGTGTTTTAACCTTAATCCGACACATTGGGTGTTCTAATGGTTGCCGTGTTATTCTCTCCGTGCATTTCTCCTGCCCGTACTGCGCTCTGGTGTAACTGCTTTAGGTGGACGGTATGGACGTGCTCTGTGTCAGAGAAGCTACCAAGTTTGCTGCAGACCATTGCAGAGCTGGCAAGGTGAGTCCTGCTGTGTGAGGGTGACACCAGTGTGACGGTGACTCATCGTCGCCGTTACTCACAAGTCCCCCTGGTGTCTTTATTTTTTAAAGTTTGTTAAAAGTGAGTCGTTTAGGAGCTTCCCCCCATGTTGAGCACTGTTCACTTCAGAATATTCTGAAATTATTTCACCATGTCAATGCAAAAGAAGCATGCGTCTGAATTAACCTTTTGTGTAAGGAAATCTCAGTTAATCTGGATCCTTTCAAAATAAAAGTGGTATTTTGCATGTTTTTTTGCTGTTGTGTGTCCTGCCAACATTCTCTTGGTCTCAAATGTAAGACTGAACTCTAGAAATGACATCCTGCTTTCCCTGTATTGTCACGTGACCCAGGGCCCCATCCTCATGGAGCTGCAAACCTACCGTTACCATGGCCACAGCATGAGTGACCCTGGGGTCAGGTGAGTTATAGACCCCATTAAACCTGCAGGCCCTCCCACAGTCGTGCTAAAAGTCCCGCTCTCCCTGAATACCTTCAGCTTGTCTCTCTCTCGCCACTCTGCTGTTAGATGTTGCAGAACAAATCAGGACAGAGTAGCTATAGGAATCGGAAGTTGTTTGTTTTGTTATTGGTGGTGGTCGGGTGATTACATCTGAATAAATTGTGTACTAAATTCAGTACAATAGTCAGTTTATGAGATGCTGTTTATCACTGTATATTTTGGGCACACCCGACTGTCCAGTGTTTCTATGGTTGCTTAGCAAGAGGGGCTGGTATTGTCTTGAGAGAAGGTCGTCTCTGACTACTGTGATGTCACTTCCTGTAGCTATCGCACACGAGATGAGATCCAGGAAGTGCGCAGCAAGAGCGACCCCATCACCATGCTGAAGGACCGCATGCTCTGCAACAAGATGGCCGCCGTGGAGGAATTCAAGGTACAAGTCCTCCCCTGTGTTTTGAGCCATGGGAAGTATGTTAATTGGTACAACTTGTGTGTGTGTGTGTGTGACATAACCTGACTCAGTGTAAGAACAGTGCGAGGCCCTCTGAACCGGTCTCCACAACTGCCAACCGTCCTCTACTTGGAGGACTGGCCTCTTCTGCTTTTCCCACTAGATAGCTTTGTTGCCAGTCTCGTGTCATTGTGGCATCACTTCCTGTATCGTTATCATGTGAACCAGGAAGTGTGCAGGCAGGAAGTGTCCTCATGGTTTATCTCAGTGCTGCTATATTTAAACCCCTGGTCACCCTCAGGAAATCGACGTGGAGATCAGGAAGGAGATCGAGGACGCGGCTCAGTTTGCCACGTCGGACCCGGAGCCCCCGCTGGACGACCTCTGTAACCACATCTTCCACAACGACCTGCCCCTGGAGGTCCGCGGGACCAACCCCTGGACCAAGCTCAAGTCCATCAGCTAGACACGCCCACACAGGCATACTCCACCCCCCCCACCCCATAAATGTTTTGTTCCTTCAAGTTCAAAGGAAGAGTTTCATTTTAAACCTGCGCTACCTGTAAGCGGCCCCACATCACTTTTGTTACTAATTATTTGCGCATATATTGCGGTGAGTTGTGATGGGTTTTTATTCGTTTGAACCATTTTATTTATTTACAGGGAAGGCTGCGGTGAGAAGGTTACATTGCGGAAGAAAAACAAACAGGAAGCCAATGTTTTTCCTGTTCTTCAGAGGTAGCGGGGCAGGCTGCCACCTAACCCTGGGCCAAACGAACAATGAGAGTCGGAAGGTCGTTTTTCCAAGTTAAATTACAACCTGTTCACGCATGTAAAATCCTAGTCTCTTTTTAGAGTGGACCCCTGTGCATGGTTCACATTCCCTTCCTCCTCTGTCCACAAACATCTAACACTGACATGGCAGGTCAACCAGGAGAGGCGTTGGTGTCTTTCGCCACGGTTGGGCCGGTTGACTGTTGTCATGGTTTTTTGAAGTGAAACTCTTCTGTTGCTTCTGACCTACATCTACAGATCACACTTTCACCTGACAACCCAAAGAGTTGTTAGGTGGTAGATTAGAAACCTCAGACCACTGCCGTATAGAGCACCTTTTTATGAAGCAATCAGTGTTATTTATGTAAAATATTTAAACATGTCTTATCTCATAAGGATGCATTATCATAACAAAGTCTGTTTCCTGGCATAGCCCTGACTGTCAGATTAGTGCGATGTTTATTATTTATGAACTAAGATCTATTTTAACGTTGATGTGTTTACGCTATACAAGCAGCTGTATGTCTTTCCAGGTTCTGTGATTGAGTTTATTTTAGCTTATCCTTCAGTATACGACTGGCTGGGCTTGGGCATTGATTACATTGCGAGAGTATATTAACTGGACTGGACTGTTGCATGCCAACGATGCAGCGATTTCTCAATGTATGCAACCAGCCAGCTGTGACTGGGCTGACATTTTATTATTATTTTGCGTTTATTACCTCTTAATCCCCTCCAATCAACCATTCCCCCTTTTCAGGGTATTCTGGCTTGGTTGTGTAATTTATTTTGTGGTACTATATTACAGATTGCATTTTATTTTTGTGAAAAGTATTCCAGGTCCAGGAAGAATCTTTCAGTGTTCATTTTGCACCAACCACCACTGACATAAAGAAGGGATTCCACTCATTAGTTGTGGTCTCTCGGTCGGGCTAATGAGCTGACAGATGGTTGGTGCAAACCACGGGGAGGACTTTACCTTTCTGGATGTGGAGGTTCTACCTCTGGGGCTGCGGTATAATTCCACACCATGGTGTTGCACTGTGGTTCAAAGTTCAAGGGGCCACTGTCTGAGGACAGACCACGGGTCTATACTGTTCACCCAGCCCCCTCCTTTTAGGGTTTGCCATTAGCTGTACAGATTTAAGATTTTTTTTTTAATGCAATTATTTATGGTGGAAACTGAAGGATTGTGAGACTTGTGTTGTAAAGTGAATATTGCAATAAAGTTGGCTAAGCATTCTTGGAATCTGTTTCGTTAAGAGTTGCTGCCGTTCGTCCCTGCGCCACTGGGTCGCGGTGAGTTTATTTCAGAAAGCAAAACATGGATCCACAAGGGAACTTGGTCATATTAAAGACGAGGTCAAAGTATGAACTTTTTAAGCAGTGTTAGATTTAAGGTATAGGAAATTAATGATATATGGAATTATTCATGAGGAAAATGGGAAAGAATGTTTTCTGATAGAAATAAGGACCACAATCATTTAATATTAAATAAATGGGTAGCCCTACCGTCATTAATATGTAGCCCTACTGTGCAGCCCGTGATAGTCGTGGCAGTACGTGTGTCTAGCGTTTTATTGTCCTTGACCTTAATCCAGCTCTAAACGACCTACCCTTCCGTCTCATAATAACCCTAAACCCTCCGGTGCGCCTTTATGAAGAGTATAAAGTGAATGAGCAGATGTTATTTAGTAGTGTAGTTACCTGCCTGCGTGCACATGGCCCCGCCCTTTCCAATGACGCAACGGTGACACTGCAGTCTACAGACAGGTAAACCGACACCGGACGCCATATTGGGAAATAGCGGAAGTGTGGGTGTGTGTGTGTGTGTGGGGGGAGTGTGTGTGTGTGTGTGTGTGTATGAGACAGTGAGGGGGAGAGAGAGAGAGAGAGAGTCGGTTTCCGAAGAAGGCTGCCCGTAGCGCATTTCAACGTTTGTTCCTTCGTAGGAAGGGGCGGGTTCCGCGTCGTCAGCCACAGTCCGCCTCGCCGCCGCCGCGCCGAACACAAGCAGCCCCGAGCGCGGAACATCAAGGAAGACCACCGGGACGCGCGAGGAAGGTGACAACGGGGGACAACTAGAGGCGGCGAAGATGCCTCTTGCACAGTTGGCGGATCCCTGGCAGAAAATGGCACTTGGGAAGGTGGTGAGCGAGGTAAGAGCAAGCGATTAGACAAACAGGGGCAAGGGAGGGGGAGAGAGGGAGATTACGCGTCGTTTTTCTCTTGTCAGCACATAGTATGTATAATAGAGGCTACTGTCAGGGGAGTGATTTAGCAGTCACACCTTAAAGATCGCGGTTCAGCTGTCATTGTCGGCGGTGTGGTGGGGGCATCCAGAAACTTTTGGAGTCTGTAAGCCTACACTTGGTCGAAAGGTCTCGACTCCACTACCTTCACACTGCAAGTTTCGGAGTCTTGAGAGGCGGTGCCACCGTGACTGCACTATGCAGGAAGTGTGTGTGTGTGTGTGTGTGTGTGTGTGTGTGTGTGTGTGTGTGTGTGTGTGTGAGAGAGAGAGAGAGAGATATGTCGGTGTATGTTCGTGCATGTATGCCTACGCTTCCTGTATGTAGGCTATGCGGTCAGATA
>OOFB01016780.1:7457-23248 GCA_900323305.1 Trachyrincus murrayi | reverse complement strand
TTTATGCATACATACACACTCACTCAAAGGCACAAAGGCACACACGTGCATTTTTACTAAATATGGAATTACCGCGTTCACTATTTATATCTACAAAGCCATAAAATAATGTCTTAATACATTTGGATAATTATTCATTTCCAAAGACAATTGTTCTGTTCTGCTGCTTGGTAGTAATATAATTCGCTGCTTAATGCGTATCAGCCTCAGGCTCAACTCCCCGATTCAAATTAAACATATTTCTCAGAGATGTCATTTCCTCTCTATCTCTCTCCTACACATCAGTCTTTATTTTTACTCTCTCCGTCTATCTGCCTGCCCGTCTGCCCGTCCGTCTGTCTGTCTGCAGAAGTAATCAAAGCAAACAATATTTCTATTCCCTTGTCAACATCAATTACATGCCGCATGTCCTGTACCGCTGGACAAACAGACGAACAGACAGACAGGTCAGTTATGTGCTTCACATTTCCTGTAAAAAACAATTCTTGTGTGAACTTTGACCTCTGCCTTTCCCCCCCATTATCCCAGCCTGCTTTTTCTTTGCTCCAATTGCTTCATGCTGCACTCTCATTTCCTTTAACCCAAACCCCCTGGTGCTTCCTGTGTGCTTTTCATCAACATCCATTTCATAAACAGCAACCTGCCGTGACCACCACCACCACCACCACCACCATGACCTCCACCACCACCACCACCACCACCACCACCACCACCACCACCAGACCACCACCACTACCACCACCATGACCTCCACCACCACCACCACCACCACCACCACCACCACCACCACCACCACCACCACCACCACCACCACCACCACCACCACCACCACCACCACCACCACCACCACCTCCACCACCATGACCACCACCACCACCACCACCACCACCACCACCACCACCACCACCACCACGACCACCACCACCACCACCACCACCACCACCACCACCACCACCACCACCACCACCACCATGACCTCCACCACCATGACCTCCACCACCACCATGACCTCCACCACCACCACCATGACCAGCACCATGACCTCCACCACCACCTCCATCATCACCATGACCTCCACCACCACCATGACCACCAACACCACCACCACCATGACCACCAACACCACCACCACCATGACCACCACCACCACCATGACCTCCACCACCACCATGACCACCACCATGACTACCATGACCACCACCATGACCACCACCACCACCATGACCGCTGCAGCCCCCCCAAAAAGCCCATATCAAAAGGTCAGAGTCTAATTTGATACCACAGCGTTTCGGTTCTCCTTCTCCTTTCCCCGCCAGCCGTCAGAGTGTCACAAAGCGTTTCTGTATTTGACATTTTTATATGATTTGGTCCAGCTGTGTCCTCTCTTTAAAAAAAAGTTTTTATTACCTTTTAAGCGTTTGAGCATTGCATGCATGAATACAAGCGTACAGATAGACACGCACACGCACACGCACACACACATGCACACATTCAGGCACGCATGCACATGCACATACATATTCATGTCTGAGACCAGTGTTTTGTATGATTGCTATTTGAATTGGCTATGACTGCTCACTGTACAGAATTATACACACAGCTGCATTGCATTAAAATGCAAAATCCATTTCCCTACAATTACTGTCTGCACAAACATGTGAACACCAAGGCATTGATACACCTTGTAAATGTGCAATTTCAGAAAATGCAGTATTTCCACCTTGCATTTAGTTGAACAAAATCAATTCACTGCCTGCATGTATAACCTCTTCAGAAGAAATATGAAATCACTAAATAATACATCATCACATCAACACATCTATATGACTTGAACTACACAGTGAAAACATAGAAAAAGATACAACAAATATTTTGACCATGTCTAGATCTCCATATGTAATAATGATATGATAATATCTGCTCCAACTGCTTCTTTACCAGTCCTCATGCTCTCCGGGGAAGTCACAGACAGAAGGGCTATGTTAATCACATCATAAACCTTGATTAGCCGAGGCAGTTATTGATCTAAGGCTCAAAACGTTGCTCTCAGGAGGCCGGGAAGCCATTTTTGTGTAATAGGTTTTCATTAAGATACTGCTCATGAATATCCTATTAACAAATGAAAGAATGATTAGTAATACATGGTTAAATATTTTTTTATGTATCATTCTAGTGTTGACCACTGCAAACACAATGAGGATGCATGCAGAGCCATTTAGAAACTAATGATGACTTTAATGACTTTAATGACTGAAATGGGACAAAGCTTCAGTGGTTTTGAGTTCAGTAGGTTAATATTGTACTTCTCCTCGTGGATCTGTTACACAAAATGATCTGTTATGGATGTGAAAACACGGCAAAGAGTGGAGAGGAGATAGCAGAGGAGAGGAAAGGAGAGGAGGAAAGAAGAGAGGAGAGGAAAGGGAATGAAAGGAGATGCAAGGAGAGGAGAGGAGTGGAGAGGAGAGGAAGAGAGTGATGGGGAGAAGAGAACAGACGAGAGGAAAGGAGAGGAGTGGAGATGATGATGTGAACCATCATCTAAAGAAGAAAGAAACATCCATTGATTGTTCTCATTTCCTGTGTTGCTTTGTTATACTCACATCTCCTCTCGTTTAAGATGCTTCACTTCCTGCCCTTGTGTGTTTCCCGCTCTCTGTGATTGTCCACCCTCAGCGTGGTTAGTTTCACCTGTGCCTCATCATCCTCCCCTTTCTAGTGTATGTAGTCTGTGTTTCCCTCTCTCTGTGCCAGTTTGTCTTTGTTACCTGTGTCAAGCATTCCAGCTATTTCTTCTAGTTTAGTATTCCTGTTTTTTTGATCTCCACTAGTTTTTCCCTGACTATGCCTTTGTCTTCTCCTTGCCGGATTTGTCTGCCTGATCTCCTGATTGATAACCCGTGTACCGAATCCTTTTCAAGTAAAGACTATTTTTGTATTAAGGATCTGCCTCTGAGTCGTGCAATTGAGTCCTCTTGCCAGTGTTTGGTCGTTACAGTATGAACTGGCCAAAACAATGGACTCGGAGGGAAACAGATTCATCACCATGACGAGCAACTCGCCTCAACAGGGAGTGAGAGAGCTGGCTGCATGCCACGAGGGCTTCAAGGCCTCCATCGGCAGCCAGGTTAACCGCCTGAGTGCTCACCTCCAGCAGCTAGTGGCAAGCTTAGAGACGATCGCCATCTCTTCTCTGGTCCCAGCACCAGCTCCGGCCCATGACCAAGTTCCTGTCCTTGCTCCTCAACCTGTCCCAGCTCCAGCTCCTAGGCTAGGCCCCGCTCCCCAGACCGGAACATTTTTCCGGGGACTCTGGGAATTGCATTTTGAGTTGTAGGTGCCCTCTTTCCAGACAGAGGTAGCCTGCGTCATCTCCCACCTCACCGGCAGAGTTGAGGCCTGGGCTACGGCAGAGTGGGCCTCTGAAGGTAACACCACTGTTCTTAAGGTGGTGGCTTGGATTTTCCAAGATGGTTCACTTCATTCCTCTGCTTAAGCTGCCCTCTGCCAAGGAGACGGCGGAGGCAATGTTGTCCCATGTTTTCTGTATTCATGGATCCCCTAGGGATGTGGTGTCACATCAGGAGCCGCAGTTCATCTCCCAGTTTCGGAAGGCTTTTTGTTCTCTTCTCGGTGCCACCATCAGTCTCTCCTCCGGGTACCACCCCCAGTCCAATGGCCAGACCGAGCATCTTAACCAGGAGCTGGAGACCTGTCTTCGCTGTCTCATTTCCCAGAACCCAGAGAATTCATTAGGACTTAAAAGGAAAAGACAACCACAGTGCTAAGAGACGGTGTTCTGCATCTTAGATACTTTGCCCCGTGCGTTCTTACCGTGTTGTTTCATGCAGGCTATATAAAGGTGGACAACCCGGTGAAAAATATTACTTCATTACCAAGGTTGGAATTTAAATAAAAAAAGGAATATAGGCTACCAGTCACAAAAGTGAAACAAAATGGTTGTCCCATTGAGGTTATTCACGCTCACCCTCCTGTCCGCTCATATTTATCGACATGAATCCCAATTAGTATGATTGTTTACATGACGATCTGCGTCCCTTGTCGGTCATGCTGATCGTTTGTTTTCGTGAACGGCCGAATGGTGCATTTTAAATGTTGCTGCCGCAAGGAATTGTGGGACGGCATTATCTCCTTTCCTTTCGTAAAGGATGGTGCGGTGTACCCTATGCTAAAGGGGATAAGAAAGGAAGCACTGAAGCACCTTTCCTTAGCATTTAGAGAATTCGACCAGCTCTTTTCATGGCTGCCGCTTAGATACTTCCGCGGGTCATTAACTCAGTTAGGAACCTTCCTCAGCAAAAAAGACGACCGCATTGGACCGCAGCCCTCCTCTGGTTTCAGATGCTTCACTTCCGGCCCTTGTGTGTTTCCTGCCTCTGTGACTGTCCACCCTCACCCTGATTAGTTTCATCTGGTCCTCATTATCCTCCCCTTCCTACTGTATTTAGTCTGTGTTTGTGTCAGATTTGTCTGCCTGATCTCCTCTTAACTGTTCTTTCTTCTGTAAGGATGACAAAATCTTCAAAATTCACCTTTCATCCATGATTACAATTACACTTCAGGGGACTTGTTTGTTTTGATTTACATTAATTGTTTATAATCTAAATACTAATTGGATATTTAGCATTGGATGATTAATTATTTCAGGTGAAAAAAAAAACCCCTTCCGAAATATTATCTGATTAAAAAAGATTCCCGCTAATGAATATTATCTGCATAAATGATATGGTTGCACATAAACGGCTGGCGTTGTTCAAGACCTTAATCGTAATTAAATGAGCCCTGTGAACAAGGACTCACTGAAGTGTTTCAGAAGCCCAGCTCCACTGCATCAGCTCCACAGACCGGTGTCTGCATCATAACCAACCGTATACGTTGGAGTGTTTCTTTGAGAGCTAATTTTCTTTTTCATGTGGTCCTTGCCTTTAAACTTTGATGTTTTCTTGCCGCTTTCTTGGCCAGGTCAGTCTTGGAAAAGAGATTTTAATCTTAATGAGACTCATTTAGTTAAATAAAGGTTCAAACTCTAAAAAGTGTGTTGTTTGCTTTTATAACTATTTATGGTTTATTGTTTTCTTTGCCACATGGTGGATAAATCCAACAGCATTGTGTAGGTTTGGATTGGATATGGCGCTTTGGCACTTTTTGGCAAAGCAACATACAAGATATGGAAAGGAAGCTGTCAGTATTCATAGGAAAACAACACAGTCTGTGATTTCCGTATGATCGGATCTTGACATGAGATTTAAAATGATCACCAGCTGTATCGACTGGATTTGAAGTTGACCGCCTATCATTCCATAAGCAGCAGCGAACACCCACTGTGTTAAGTTACATTTATGGATTTCTTGTACTTGTTAGTAAAACAAAACCCTCGGCACGTGTTTAACTTGATACTTTTGTCCGCGATGCTGTCCAGAAAACGACAAATTGGACGTCAGAAAGTTAGCTTCTGTTTGGTAGCCTGTTCTCTCGTTAACTGTCTCAAATGGCTGTCCAACCATAAGCCTGCAACACCCCAACACGCAAGGAAAACACCCCTAAAAAAATCCCTATAGCTGCCCACAAGTTCAATAAGAAAGCCATGATGAGCGACACAGTGGAAGCTAAAGCGAACACTGGCGTTGGAACAGTGAACGCTGGCTGGCTAACTATTCTATAGGAGGATATCTAACAACAGTCCCCAGAGGCTCGTTAGATCCCAACTTCCTGTCTCGTCGTCAGGGGGGGCCGGACAGGCACCTCTGATGTCACCGTGTCTCCGCACCACACAATGCTATATACTCTAGCTAACCCCAACAATTAGCTCTGCTTCCACACGGTCTCTGAGCCCGCATGTCGAGAATACCGAGGTGACAGAGGGAAAAAAAAGACAAAATCCGAAGGGGCATGGGCATGGGAGCCTGCCTGCTAACTATAGAAATAATTTACATCTCATTAATGCTCCCACTCTAAGCTTTTACTAACATGCAGCAATTACCTCAGTCGGCTGTCACTCACCCCCTCCCTCGACAAAACTTAACGAGCGTAATTTAGTTCTGTTATAAGGGGAGACATGGATCTACTCTCGCTTAATGCTAAACGCCAACCACAGTGTGATGAGAGGGAATTTCAGAAGTTTTGAAGCTGGAAGCTCAGACCTGAAATCTAACAGCTGAAATGAAAACCTCTGGGGAGTTCGAGCTAACAATGGCTTGATCATCAGTGTGTGTGTGTGTGTGTGTGTGTGTACAAGACAGAGAGTGAGAGAGGAGATGATAAAATGTTGGAATGTGGGAGTGTGGAATCGAGCTGAAAATGTATGGGAAGACTGTGTGTGTGTGTGTGTGTGTGTGTGTGTGCGTGCATGTCCGCGTGCATGTGCATGTGTGCATGTGTGTGTGTGTGTGTGTGTGCACACTCACATGTGTGTGTTTGTCAATGCAAAGCCTCCTGGGAAGCACCAACACCGTCTCCCGGTGTAGTCCTACTTCCCGTACCCCTTGACGAGACGAGGGGGGGAATCGTGTCTTTTTTAAATGTCCTCTTTAGCCTTGACCTTTCTTAAAACACACTAATCTGAGAAGCACAACCCTGTCCCCGAGACGGCAATCCAATCCTTTGGTCTCGCTTGCCGCCTGACGGCTGATATGTGACAAAGGAAGCTAAATCCTGTCTGAAGAGCGACGCTAATGGAAGGGAAGCGTGTTGAATCGCTGAGGTCGCGGTGCCCTCAGGGTTAAGGAGCTGAAGGAGACAGCGTTGGCTCAGGCTTTACTCACCGAGTTGATCGAGTCGCTGCGCGTATCGTAGACGTAGACGTATGAATGAATGTATGGAATGAAGTAAAATGAGGAATGTTGTTTCACTGGATTCCATTGAATTAGGTCGGCATGCTTTGGGGGCCGAGTAGGAGGACTATCACTTTAGATATATCACCTTTAGTCAAGGCCGCCCGGGTGTCGTCTTACCACTTCAGACATGACTGTTTAATCGCTACCAAACCCGCCCAGCTCACATTCCTATGGTGTTTTGTGCACATCAAGGTATGCTAATGTGTCAAGCTTTTAGTTTCTTTAATACTTCATTTCGTACTGTTTTCCAATGTGTATACAATATCTTGTTTCAGTCCTCAAATTCGTGGTTGTCACTCTCTCTCCCTCTCTCTCTCCCTCTCTCCCTCTCTCTCTCTAACACACTTTCTTTGATTTCTTTCGCCCTCTCTCACCCATTAGGCCTAAGGGGCCTGACAGTCACAACTCTTTCTAGTCGGGGCGCCCACGCAGACAGGCAGGTGAGTAGAATCTACATGTACCTCTGTTGGGGAGAGAGTTTCTCTAAGAGAAGACATGGAACGCCTCGTCATGACCTCTAACCACCACCTCCTACACTCCCATCTCCATGGTGTCTGTCTACCGGAAGAATGATTAAGATCATTAAAATGTCTTCAGAAGAGCTCAGTGCATCAGGAGCAAATACGTGATGCATTAGAAGTGTCGGGGCTACGAGTTAATGGCAGAGTAATTTGTCTAGTTGGGACATTTGTCGCATAAACACACACACACACAGACTATAATTTGTCTGGTTGGAACAAATTAACCATTGCGTTAGTTCAGGCAGGTCAACTGAAATCAGCCGATGGCTCAGCCATTCATGACGCTGACTAATACAGCCAATCACACATGTCTGTGTGTGTGTGTGTGTGTGTGTTCCTACAAATCCCCAGCTGGCTACATTTTGCCACCAGGAACGCCCAGCTTAACGCTAACTAATTGTCAACGAGCAGACCTGAAGAGCAGCCGAAAATGATGGTGGACGAATTCACATGTGCATCATACAAACTGGGTGTCTTTTCAATACACAGCTAAAATAGAGTAAACATCCACACATGTAAGGATTCATAGGATATGATAAGTGACGCCAATGTTACAAGGTCAATGGAAACCAGGAGTAATAATGTACCTGTTTCCCCCACAATGTGGGCCTTTTGTTAAAGGAACACAGAACATATGCTTGATGTCTCTCTCTGAAATGAAAAGGACAGAAGGACTCAATTCTATGGCAAAACAAGATGATGGAATTTTTATGTTAATGTCCTGATTATCGAGAAGTCACGTGAGCAGATGAAAGCGAGCGCTGTCTGCCACGGACATTATGCTAACAGCCTGACTAATGCACTCGCACGTCTTTGAACATTTCTCTTCTGCTGTCATTTCTGTTGGTCACTTGGAAGACAGAGAAAAAGAGATTTTGATATATTCCCGCAGAAAAGATTTCGCCGGTAGACGTGTCGCCTGCGTGTGTTGTTTAATTCTTTACTTGAGTGGTAATTCTTTACTTGAGGATTCTGTTCATGGCGTCTCTAGAAACAGAAGAGCCACTGTGCTATGCCAGACACAGCAGCCAATCAAAAGACAGAGAAAGAAAAGGAGCTTTGATTTGACCGTAGGTGCTGGGGATGAAAGAGAGGAGCCGTGGTCTGCCTCATACTGATGGACATTTAGTTTGTGTTTGTTATGAGAGTCTGTCACACACACACTTATATGTGCGCTGTACATATTTAATTGAAAAAAATATCTTTTGTTTTACTCTGGAAAAACACACACGTACACATACCTATTTATTCATACCCCTGATAGCAGCTCATTATTACCTTCACTTATTTATTTATTTATTATAAGAAACAACAATTGTGAGAAAATGTAAAGATGAGAATTAAAACTGACTGACTGGAAGGAGCTACACTGTAGATTTATCAGACAACACCGAAATATGTCTAAATATCGAGGCCGATCCGTGAGAAGGTATAGCGGCAACAGTGACTCAAAGTGATTGGTGTTAAAACTTACGGATTTCACGGCACAAGTGTATTTCTGTGGGCCTTAGCAGACTTCATTATAGACTTGAGTCTGATCCCTATTCTGAAAGCACTGAATTCAATTAGCTTATCACCACCTCCATTCCACTGCTGAAATTAAACAAACCAAGCGGACATAAATGGTAGGTTGAATTAAAGTGGGAAAGTGATAAGAGAAGGAAAATGTTGAACTTTAGTAACTTTCTAAATGATGTATAATTATTTATATTTTAAATCTTCATCTGAATATTGAATATTATATATGACTTGCGTCAAGTAATAGGTGTAGAGCACAGTTTGCTGGCACCAGTATGGCCCTCTGGTCTACCGCTGAAGAACTGAGGATATGAATCTAAATATATTTGTGAAGCTGCCAATAATTATAATTTTTGTATTCTCTGATGTCTCAGTCCTCTTCTATATCTGCATCTCTACAAAAGAATGTCGGAAGCAATTATATCCACTAGCAATGGATCTGAATTTCTGTGGCTACGGTAATTGTCAGTGGCTCAAATGATTCAAGATTGAGAGAAAGCTTGAATATGCATGTAAAGGCAATACACCAGCAAAGAAATTACAAAGAAAGAGCCAGACCAGCATAACACTGTATCGGACTGTACCTCACTTCTTGTGGGGATCCGAATTGAGGAATTTTAATTGAGTTCCTGTACACAATATTAACGCTGAACAGATATATATATACACGAACATCAAACTGCCCCTGCACACGTCCAAGCATCTAATTCCCATGATGGCAGGAAATCTCCTGGTGGACATAATCAACGAGACGCTCAAAGCCCCTCAGAAGACCTCAACATGTTAGTTAGAAGCCCCGTTCAACCAGCCGATCACATGTGTTAAATTAGGTCACGGATCCTGGGGGCTGCCTTCATGACAAGACACAGTGATGATCCAAAAGCACCCAGGAGCCTGCTTGATGAAGTCACTATGGGGCCGCCGGTCGGTGAAGACCAGCTCAACCCCCCGTCCAGGCTAGTGAGATGGATTTAGAATGGCTGGCATGCCTTCATTAACATCATCATTCACTATGTTTACAATCAGAGACGGCTGGAAGAATGTGAAGTTTTAACCAGTTTGGCTCTACAGTATTTGTGTGTGTGTGTGTGTGTGTGTGTGTGTTTTAGTTATTATTATTATATTTATTATGTATTGTGTATTATTTATGCTTTTGAATTTCATGGCTGTCATCTTCCAATCTCATTCAAACGTCATTAGGGTGTTTTTCATGGAGTCACTCAGCTCATACTGGAATGTCTCTCTGGCCATCAACTTATGCAATATACAGAACCACCGCACCAAGCTGGTCCTGTTATTGTTCAGTTGTCTGGGTGTTGTCTGATTTATAACGTGAATCTGAGATTTATGCAATGTGATGCATGGGTGGGGGTTGGAGGCCGCCAGCAGATTTGCAGCATTGCATTGCTTGGATTCATTGTTGATTCACCCTGGGAGCAGAGGCCTTTCTGCCAAATGTAACTGCACATCAATTTGTGTAATAAATGGTCTAATTCCTCAGCTCATGCCTGGGAGGGCCGGGGGTATGTATGCACATCTTATCTCCATATGTACGCTGGCTGTGTGATGGGGTGACAGTGGCTCAGGCGGGGAGGCAGTTTGAAGGTTACTGGTCCCATTGCTGGGGATACGTAGCTCACCATGTGACTCGTCCTGAGTGGACAGGCTGGCTCTGCGAGGCCCGGGGAGACCTCACATTAAGTGTCTGTATATATAACGATCAGGGGAATATCTGGTCTGTACAATAATGGACCTTTGCTTTTTGGTAATCCCCCAAAAAAGGAAAGATAAGGTTTTTTCTGCTCATCAAGCAATTAGCAAAAAGACTTACTGTCGACTTCCATAGTTGTCCATAAACTTGGATGCAGTCCTTGTTATGTACCACATGCACGCATGCACGCGCGCACACACACACACACACACAAACACACACACACACACACACCACTGAGATTATGAGCACACATCTGCGTCTGCGCTCCATTAGTTGTCTTTAAATGAGACGTTCAGACCATGAAATGTGGCCAGTAATGACGGCTCTAATATAGAGCTGTTCTGAATTCTAATGACGCTGTCATTACTGCGTCAGACTCAAACTGTACCAGGGCCTATACGTTTCCTTTCATCATACACCACTGTGCTTGCTCTGCCTGACAGTTGGGGGATTTAAGTCCAAAACTAACTTGCAGTGAACACAAATACAGAGGTAAATGAAGGAAAAAGGAGCCAGGGTCTTTCAGCCAGGAGTCAAACGCTGTCTGTCCTGCCCTTTCGTCGCTTTCCCTGACACCATTCAATATTAAACTAGAGTCAAGTTACCAGTCCCTCGCTCTGTTTCCATACTAAACAAGGGTCAGGTTGCCTTAAGCTGTGACTGATTCAATGCCTTTACCTGAAAACTGTACGGGAGGGTTTGCATGTCCAGAGTGTGAATCCATTTCATAAGAATACACAAGATTTGACCGAGATGTGAAATTAATGTTTCATTACATTATGCTTTTCAGTAGAAAACACTCACATTCACACTCACACAATTGTTTGAGTGCCTTGAAAAGTGCTATATAAAGGCAATGAATTATTATTATTTTATTTATTTTATTTATTTTATTTATTTTATTTATTTTATTTATTTTATTTATTTTATCATATTTTTATATATTTTTATATATTTATACTATATTATTATTTATTTATTATTTATATAATATTTTACTTTGGAGGCATCAACATTGATTGGTTCAGTTTCAGAACGGGAGGCTGTTTATATTTGAGTGTCATTCAGTCTAGAGTTCATTCATTGACACTCTATTGACTCTATATTTAACATTTCAGCCAATATTAATTATACAGCAGAAGTATCCAAAGGCTAAATGAAATCAAGTTCACCCTCTGGACCTTTGGCTCCCTGAACCATCTTTCTTCTTCCTCCCATAATAGCTCTCTTAGTTAGACAAACACATCTCCTTTCCTCTTCCCTCACTTCCTCACCACAGTCTGGTGGTGGCCACGCAGCATCCTGGTTGGCTGAAACAGTGGGGACCGGCAGAGGTGTAATAGAGGGCCTGCCACCAATTGCTTCGTCCGTGGCATCAGAAGCACTTCCACGAAGCCAATGGACAACACAATACTTACATTCAAATGGTTCCATGAGGACACTGTTTGGATTTCAACTGCCCTCTGTCATTGTTTTTCATTGCGTCAAAAACACACACCAGGTGGCAGGGGTCGACTGCCACACTGGCACACCAATGTGGGGCCTCTCCGACCCGGAATGGGACACAGAAGGGCTGCCCGGGGACATGCCGGAGCCACCAGCCGCGGCGACGTGCAGCCACCTCCCAGCACCAGCCCTTTCCCTGACGGCAGCAACGGCCGCTGGTGGAGCCCAGCGGAGGACGGGGGAGGCAGCGCAGCGACCGCTACAAGCAACCGTCTGTGGCTAGCAGCCCCTGGATCCAGCCCCCAGCATGCCCAGGTCCAGCCGCACCTCCAGCAGCCAGCACGGCGCCTCGTCGCCCTGATCATGATCACGGACCACCTCAGTCAATCTATCAATACAATCAGTTGCCTTATGAAAAACACAGCAGTCGGTCTGAGGGTGGGGGGGGGGTCCCACTTGAAAGCCCATCCAATAGAGCCATAGCAGAGAAACGTATTTCGCCATGGACAGCAGGTGACACATACTGGTAGAATCAGCCAAGCAACGATTTAAAATCTCAAAGAATAAAATGAAACTGATTGTAAGATCTGAATGGCTCTACGAATAATAGGGTGATTCCAGTTAGGTAAGCAGTGACCTTTTACATTCGCTTGGGAGGGATATCAAAGACAGTGGAAATAACAAACTCAAATAACAGAAAGTGCTTTTGGGACACAGTAGAGTAGTTCACAGCAGTTACATATCGGGGCGATACAGAGGGAGATGCCCAGTAACATATGCACAGCATCGATGGTTCACACGCCAACAAACTCTCCCAACAGTCAGCTCCACTCACTGCCATGCCGTGCACGCATCGAGGGCTGGAAGAAGGTCATGAGATATTCATATAGCCCAAATGAAGGACACATTTGAAGTGAATTGACCATGCAATCCTCTTCGAAGGGACAATCACTTTCGGCTGAACTCACAATCATTTAGAAATGTCTTGATCTAAAAGGTCTTGTGTCATTTGTTCATGATTTCATTTGGTCCAGACTCTTGTAATGGTGTTAGGAAGCAGACATGTGGCATGGCGATGGCATGGTGACGTTCATTGGAGATTTATTGAGGAAAGGTAATTTATTTGTGAATTTGTCTGTTACCATTTCAAATCGGTTGTGATCCAATGTGCAGGGCGACATAAATGTAACCCCCCGTTGGTGTCTTTACTGGAACGACGGTATCAATGGCTCAAATGGGAACAAATATCAATGATTTGCTTGTCGTTTTGGCCAAAAGGAACATAATACAAACAGGTTCAAATATATTGTTGCTGCTGAACTATCACGATGACCCATCAAGTTACCTTTTCATCTGTCTCCTGTGGCGAGGATGGGGAAGTCATGTGACGAGGTTCAGATGCGACTGGCTCTGTAGATCCAGAATGACTGCAGGGCAGGCAACCCAAGACTTGATTAAACTGTGGGGGGGGGTGAGGGAAAGAGAGAGAGAGAGAGAGAGAGAGAGCGAGAGAGAGAGAGAGAGAGAGAGAGAGAGAGAGAGAGGGAGGGAGGGAGGGAGAGATAAAACACAAAGCGAAAGAAGAGAAAAAAAGGGTCAAAAAAGGAGACAGGACAGAGATACGTACGGCGATAGGATGAAAAGAAATAGCTTTGCCTATCTGTGTTTGTCCAGTAGGACCTCGTTACAGGTGTGGACAGAAAACGGTCGCACCGAAGCGGAGGTGTGTGGTTTCAGCACCCAGTCTGTTTGTGATGTTTAATCTCAGCTGTGTGTGTCAGGGCTGACAAAGAACTACACCTCGTCACGGTGTCGTTTTCTGTCAGCGCCGAGACACTTTGCCTCCTCCTCCTCCTCCTCCTCCTCTTCCAGCCGGGTCTCCTTTATTGTGGCCGAACCGTAGCACCATAGAGGACTATCGCTTACACCAGTGGAAACTTCCAAAGCGCGGAGCCTCTATTCAGCCTCAGCGGCCGGCCAAGAGAGTCACCTGAGAAAGCTCCCCGCTCGCTCCCCAACACAACGCTCTGCCGCAGACCACAGAGCGCGGCCGGTGAACTTTTGAACCCGGGCATGTGATAGTCTGCTTCAGATTCGTCGATAAACCAGCCACCTAATCTAGTTTAGCGGAGCTCCTGGCTGAGGAAAACAATACAGCAATACAGATCATCACAGAGCTGAATTTGAATAGAATGTTTTCTTTTCAAAGGAAAAGTCAAAGTAGTTTAGCCGGTTACAATAACAGTAAGTTGTGAAGAAAACAATGAGCCAGTTCCAGAGAATTGTGCTATTTCAGAGCATGGCTATTTCACAGTCAAGGTTCAACATCTTAATGAAGGAATGCCTTTTTTACAGATGCCAATCATAATAAAAGACTATGTTGATTCAATGTGTTTATATTGATGGATTGATGATGTTGTTTAAAAATATCTGAGTTTGTGTCTGATTCTGATCATATTTCATTACTATTAATACACAGGTACGTTTTGTGTATGGGGTTGTGATATACTTATGTTGTCTTAATTTGTAAGAACAAGAAGTAGTTAATATAAGCCTGTCCACTGACACTGTAGTAGTAATTATATACACTATTCTGGTAAGACCCAGTTGTGCATTTTGGATTAGATGCTTTTATCAGTACCAGCGCGCGTGTGTGTGTGTGTGTGTGTGTGTGTGTGTGTGTGTGTGTGTGTGTGTGTGTGTGTGTGTGTGTGTGTGTGTGTCTGGACCAAGTGGAATGGCCACAATAAACTCCTTTCTCTTTTTCTAAAATACATAGGCATTGTCTGTGTCATTCGATCATTAGTGGGCTATGTTTGAAGAACTAAAAGAGGAATAGGCTACTGTATTGATTAACAATATACACAGATACATGTTAATTATCTCACTTTTGTAGATATGGCAATGAGAATGTATTGCCATTATTTTACTGCACACAAAAAAAAAACCTGTCTTGTGAACCACTGGATTTTTTCTTGATGCGGCTATAGCTCATCGTTGCCGCTAGAGGGCACTGTGGCGCCCGGAGAGAAAAGGAAAAGCTGCACACGTGACGCAGAGCCGGAAGTAAATAATGACTTGGGTTGCCGCGCGGCGCGATTATCACAGCGAGAAGTTAGCGGGTTAGTTAAGTTGCTCATCCTAAACATGGACGAGCTTTATCTCGACAACATCGACGAATATGTCAACGACCACAACAAGATAGTAAGTCAACACTTAAGTCGTGATAGACTTGCTGTTTTTACCGACACCTTGTGTGTTGACCAAGCAGTCGACACATTCTGGGATGTGTTGTTGTTGTTTACCACTGACACGTGTGCCGTGAATGTCAACGTGTGTCTTTTTGTTTAACTTTAAGGTGACCTACAAATGGCTTAGTCTTACCCTCGGTGTTCATGTCAACACGGCAAAACAGTGAGTCCGCATGCATGTGGCGTTTCAGCATCAGGTGATCGGATCATTGCACACAGATTACACTGGAAGCTGTTTTCTAAAACCTGCTCCATTTGTTCCAGAATGCTCTACCATTACCTGGATCACAAGAGGAAGGAGAGCTCAGCCCGGCTCCACGCCACGTACCTTGTGACGGGTAAATTGGTTGAGAATGGAAACACGGTAAGAGAGAGTAAACCCACCAATGGTGAACTACTGCATTGTGTGTGTGTGTGTGTGTGGGTGTGTGTGTTGGTGGGGGGGGCGGGGGGGGGGGGGGGGAGGGGGTGGGGGGGGGGGGGGTGT